>JAVHNF010000689.1:0-18009 GCA_034783455.1 Micropsitta finschii | reverse complement strand
ATCCATGGGAGTTACATTCTTTCGATTCTCCTCCCCATCCCTCTGGGGGGTGTGGCGGGGGTGGGGGCAGAGTGGAAACTGCATGGCCGGCTTGCCAACTGGGTTTAAACCACAACAAGTAGAAATGGAGGAATACAGAAAGAGAATGCAAGGAAAGGAGGGCAGAGGGAAATGATAGAAAACTAGGGCTGCACCATGCATTTGAAGATGTAACTTCAGAACAATTCTAAATCCCTGTTTATAAATCACTATTAGGAGTCAGCTGTGTGTGTGGATCCCAATACTTCACAGGCATAGCCAAGTCAGGTGAGAGTCTCATCAGCTTCACTGCCCTCAGAATCAAGCCCTGTCAAGCCTTGTGCTACCTTTTTGTTATTTGGAGCTTTTTGGTCAAACAAGAGCTTCTTGAAACTCAGCCAAGTGCTGGAGGTTGCAAAAATTTCAGTTTCCTAACCAAAAAAGGATTTGGTGTTACACAAGTGAGGAGATGCCTATATAAACCATAAAGTACCTGCACCAATTCACCTCCTCTGCAAGTCCAGGCATCTGGTCTTGCTGAGGCAATACTCTGCAATGCATAAACATCAGTTCTGTTCCCATCTGACATGTATTTTTTCATATTTATTCTGTGCTGCTGTGGGAATAAAGTCTACGTTGGTTTTTAGGTTTATTTTTTAAAAATTATGGTAAAGAGTTGTGAATTTATTTTGCTTAGAATAGAGCTTTCTTTCTTTTAAATACATCTGGTTAGTTGGCATAAAATATAACTATAGCTGGCTGAATCCCTAGAGTTTAAAGAAATATTTCTGGTCACAGGGGATTTAGCTCAAAATTTATTTCAGGATTATGCTTTCAATGATTAGGGCAAAATAAAACCCATGCAACACTTACTATTTTCTATTTAAAATCTAGAAACTGCTTTGAAAAACCCAGCCAACAAAAATAAAATGTTTTTAATTGTTAAAGATTATTGTTAATCTTTCATGTTTTAATGATGAAGTTATCTTTATCAAAACTGTACATATCCATGAAATGCCTGTTTGCATAAAATAGAAGGATTTGTTGAAGTCACACTTCAAATGTGGAGGGTTTCATTTTTATTTATTTTATTTCTTTTGAAGACTGTACCACATTGACACTTCAGATGAGATTTCTGAAAGCACTTAATATTGCATCTAATTCTAACCCAGTTCAATCCCAGTGGTGGTTTAAATGGGAGCAGTATTAGGTCATCGTAGAAGACTTCTGAAAATCTCAAATTAATCCCTACTGTTACCTCATTTAGGTCATGATAGCTCCTTTTCGACCAGTAAAAAGCTAACACTTGTAAGGATACAGATTTTCATGACTCAAGAAGAATGCAAAAAGGGAACTTTAACATCTGGGTTGATAAAAGCCCAGAAATACTGGGCTTTTACCCAGGTTTTGGTGTAAGAGATCAGGAGGAGGAGAGATGCCTGGTGCTATACAGCTTCTGTGACAGGTTGTGAGCTGATATAGAAAGGCGTAACTCCACAAAGACCAGCATCGTGTTTTTTTTCAGTGAAGCTATGGCAGCTGAGCTTATTATGCCTAGCTTAGAACAAACCACTCAGTAAATTCTACAGAGCTTATGTTATTCAAGAGCAACTGGTATATTTTGCCACGCTGATGATTCTAAGGAGACACTCTTACAGAGGTCAGTGCAAAGCCTGTCACAAAGCCTGTCATTGACTTTCAGTGATTCAAAGAAAGCAGGTTTTTACAACAAACTTCAAAGCTGCCCTGTCCCCCTGTCCCCATCCTTGTTCCTTCTTTGTTTATAGCCACCTCAATAGCCAACCCCATAACCCCAGCCATACAGTCCGCAGTAGAATCATCATCATCTATGCACACTTCAACAAATCAAATCTAACATGACAATGGAATGTGGATGGTCAAAAAGTCTTTTGTCTCACAGAACTAAACATCAATAGATCAATATAATAGATCAATATTAGATCAATACAAGTTTACAAGTGGGTAAGCAAAACCACAAATGTAAAAACCAGCCTTTTTCCAGATTTCCGGCATAACACCATTTCCCCTCCACTGCATTCAGCTCCAAATACTATCTGCCAGTCATCTTTCACTTAGCTCCCATTAGAGCTGACCATAACAAAACTAACATGTCTTGTGACCTTATTACCATGTGCCAATTCAGCTGAATTGAATTTTTGTATGAAACTACCCAGCTCAGATTACAGGCACATTTAATAGTTCTTAGAAAGCCAAAGAGCAGTGGTGAGAAGGATACAGCACTTCCATCAACAAGCAAAAATAGGAGAAGCTCAGAGAAATACATCACACCAATCAACAGTTTGAGACTTGACAAAACCATATTTAAATGGTAGACAGAAGAAGCCACGGTGGCACATTCAGCTCTTTGCATCCCTTTTGGAACTGGCATTCTATAAGTTTGTTGTTTGCCTGTTCTTTTTTTTCATCTTCAGCTAAAGTTTGATTGAAAATCATCTTTGCCAAGCCCATTCACTCACCCACAGCTTCATAGCCCAGTAGTTGTATTTTAGAAGCACGAGTGGTTTTGTGCAGGGCTTGTGGATATATCCGCTGGAGGGAGGAAAAATTATTTTTAGACATATCCTGATGCATCATGGTGTTTATACAGAAAATTTAAAAACAGTTGGTCAGAGAAAATTTGACTTTTACCATGCTAGCACATGAGTGAGAGCTGACTCACATTTTTATTATCTGAGTGGGTCTCGTCTACTGGAACCATAATTTCCAGTAGTCACATCTTGTACTTCTCACATCATCAGTTCTTCCTCTGCAAGTCTCTCCCACACATATTTCAACTTTCAAGGACAAAGAATAAGGGAAGTGGGAACACCCTACTCATTCCAGTATGCAAAATAAATCACTATTCTAGGATTAAGATCTGAAGAGCAGTTTCAGAATATAGATACTAGTCAGTTAACATCTCACAACTGCTTTGCGCAAAGGTGATGTGGAAGACCAAAGAGAAGCTCCAGAAAGCAAAGGCTGTCATATTTTTAACAGAGAAATCTTTGCTAAATTATTGCAAAGAAAGTAAATTATGAAGGATCTTTAAGAGAAAATTTTATTTTCACTGAGATATTTTCATATGAACATTAATATACCTGAGACTTTTGCTGCATGAGACAAGTACTCACAAAATCATAAACCTGGATGACATCTAAAGACATCATGTAACGTACACTGCCATCTTAGGACAGGACCAGAGCCGTATTTTTCAGTTCTTCAAAACTTTTATCTAGCCCCTCTCATTTTCAGTGATGGAAATTACACAAATATCCCAAGCATTCCTGCCCCAGTGATTCACTATTCTTACTAGTATTTTTTTTTCCTAATGTCATTTTAAACCCAGTCCTTCTTGTCCTAACCACCATTGGTGTGAGGGCCAGAGATTTTGTTCTAGTATTGTGTCTTACTTTTATGGAAAACAAAATTTTGAATAAGAGGAAATAGCATTTTTTTTTTCTAGAAGAAAACCCAGTACTCGAGATTTCAAAACATGAGTTATTTTTTGCTTTGTTTTAATGCGAATCTTCTCTTACTGGTTTTGTCAAAAGCATTATGAAAAAAAATCCAGAAATCCAGTCCCAATCTCATTATGCAATAATCAGAAAAGACAGACTACTCTTATGGGGCAAGGGAGTTGATTTCGAGACCTGAATGGTTTCAGAAATGTTAAACTTTTAGATTCTTATCTGAACTGAGCCATTTGAAGCTAGGCCTTCACTTGCTAGTAGTTTACTTTTTTACCTCCAGAGACTTCAGTTTAATTCCTGGTTTAGGTCACAGTGAAAATGAGTTTGGTGGTTTTCATCCTAGTGGACTTCTGTCAACATTGAAAAACCACTGTACAATCCTGCACAACTGGGAAATTTTTCTTTAAAGAAAGCCTGGACTGGAATACCAGAGGTCGCTACAAGTTAAGACAGAATTGCAATGCTGCAGCTACATGGAGAATTTTGAACAGCACCTGACACTAAGAAGTCCAGTGACAAGCAATAGAAATTAACTGCTTGCTTGACAGGTATATTTTTGTTTGTCCAAACTCACACATTTCTGAATCAGTATATTCACATATTTGCCCAAAAATTTCATAACAAGCAATGACAACAGAGAAACTGATCCCAGACACTGCACTTTAAATTAAATGGTTAACAATAATGTTAAAGAAATAATTTGTTGTACAAAAATATTTCTATATGAAGGTATATTTAACAGTTTGATACTGTTGACCTCAAGAGAAATACAGAAAATAAGAAAAGACAGATAAAGTGGTGAGTTTTAGATCAGAATATAGATTTACATTTACCATAATAAAAAGAAAATGCAAAAATGCCTGAAATAAAATGAAAAAATACAAATAATAATCTTCGTCTTCCACTTCTGTTGCCCTTTTTTCCTTCAATCACACAAATACAGATTTGTTCTCAACTGCCCTGTAAACAGACACAAATGAAGTAGAAACACTCATGCATAGACAGTGCTAAGCATGAGTTTCTTGGTTCAGGTGTTCCAAAGATGGAGATGACGACAGTGAAAGAGTGAGCTTTCCCATAACCCAAGGGACTAAGAAGATTTTCCACCAACTTTCCAAAAATGTTCACATATGGTTTCAATGCTAGAGATGAAAAGATTTTTTTTTTCCCCATATGGGAATTAGAGGGAAACTGAATGGGAATGAACAGTTTTGCACTGTGGGAGTTGATGTCACTTCAGATACAGGCAGAATGCTGTGAATTCAATAATTTGTGGTGCTGGTGTTTGCAGTACAATTCATCACTTGCTGAAGGTTATGTTCCAAAATCTCCACCTTGACTAAATAAAACCAGAACAATCACTTTTCTTCCCCCCCCCCTTCAGCCACAGTTGCAATAGAAAGCTTGTATTTTGCAGGACCACATAAATGAATATAAAATTTGTTTTCCTGAGTTTGTGGTCTGCCTTAAGCAAGACTGAAGTCATGTGAAACGTCACATGCATCTCAACAGAACATCTGTAGTGAAAAAGAAAGAAGACAACAAAGTGACCCAAATCATCTTAAAAAGTGGGCCCCTCTTCCAATGAGCAAATAAAATTTAATAAATAAAAAGAAGCAACACACATGAGAACTATGGCACTGATTTTATAATTAATTCTCAAATGTAAATTGAAAATACCTATTTCTCTGATGCTATCACAGCTTTATCCATAGGGAGATTTCTGAAGAGTTCAAGGTACATGACAGCTTGATGACAGCTTTCTCATTCAGAGAAATCTATTGCATAGTACAGTAACCTAAAGAACATAGTCCTACAATAATTTTCATCTACTCATTTTATTTTGTAATATTAGTATCTACAGCCTACAGCAAAATGTCAGGTGTGCAGCTGCATCAAAATCCAGCTCTCCAGCCCCTTATAAAGTAGACAATATTTTTGATGGTGGAAAAAGAAAGGATTTATTCAAAGGTAAAATCACAGGAAAATATTATAATAGAAACAAAAGACCTGACAGAAAAGGGAAACCATTCAAAATCTATAAGCTTTGCCAGGAAAAATGCCCCACAGGGTTTTCAATCTAGTGCTCCTACAACAGGAGGGAAGATAAGTAATAATGGGAAAACAACTTTTCCACTTCTCCAGAGAATTAGAAAATAAGAGGGTGCAAACAAATTAGAAACAAAAAAATACCCTCAAAGCATTTGCACAGGACACAGAAAAAGCACACCTGACTTCTGCAGGTGAGAGAACAGTCAGAAGGACAACTGATCAACAGCTAGCCTATGAATCTGTACAGGAATAGGGAAATTTCAAGAACTGGAAAATATGAATAAAATATAACAGTCACTTATGGATTACACTATAATAATTTAATAATATGATTCAGAGTAAGACCAATTGAAGTTGCTTCCAGCCTTTCCCATCCATCACTATTTGCTGTCATCCTCATGAGGCTCAGGTACCAGGATTATACACTTTTCAGAGAATGGTCTAACAAATGATGCACTTGATTACCTTAGAGGAGAAGAAAATCTAAACATGTGTGAGGACTGAGGAGTACTTGGAAAAATGGCATTTAGACGAGAGTTGGTAGTGTTGATCCACATAAGAAATCTCAAACCTTAGCACTTTCAAGAGATGCCCTACAAAGATTTCCCTAGAGATTTTTGAGAGGACAATTTGGTTTTTAAGTCTACAAAATCAGTTAGCCTGATCTGATGAATGAAGAACTGGACCACTTGACGGTTACTGATAATTGTTTGTATTTTAAGATGAGATCAGTTTAGAAGGGGAAAATATATGACTATAAATGATTTTTTATTAAGTCACAGATTTACTTAGTTATTATAGTTTACTTAGTTTACTTGTTCATGGTACTGAATTTTGTTGACATCCAACTATGTATCAGATAAGGACAGGTAAAACATTTTCCATTTTCAGCAACAAGATTAATGAATTTATGGAAATAGTGAAATAAAAGTTAATGTAAATGGAATGAAAGTTAAAAATGATACATTATTCTATTTTAAAATGGGAACACAAGAAAGCAGAGCATGGTAAACAAGTAAAATGTCCTTAGAATAAAAGGCCCTTAAAAGCCTCTTTGCTGCAAGAGCAAAGGTTCTACATAGTTTAAGTTCCACGTTTGCTGATGTCCACCTCAGAAACACCAGGGATCAGCTCGATGAATTTGAAGCAGCTGATCACAGTCCCATTAACTGTATATAAAGTGTGTGCACAATGTAGGAGTCTGAATCTAAGCAGGCTTTATGATGTAATGCCTTTGAGGGAAGAACTGTCCCCACTAGCAAGGTCCTGCTCTTCAGTTCACAATGCTGTTTGAAACATTTGATTTTGGATGAAAACTAATCAGAAGCCTTGGCTCTTTTGGAGCATTATATTCCTCACAGTGATTTTTTTTTTTTTTCCTGCAGGAACATAAATTACCAGATGGAATTTCTGCACTAAATTTCAATTCAGACAATGACAGCTTAATGAAGACCTACATGCACATTTGGTTTACTGTAGCTTTGTTACAGCCAATGTCTTGCTGTGCTGTCATTTTCAACTCAGAAGTAGATGCATTTCAGCAACTAAAATGTTCTTAAGTGTGTTCAGGATCTTCAACAATCTGTAGCACTTAAGTCTTAGAGACTTGTAATTGAATCATCATGGTAAACTTCTGTTTGGATCCCATTAAAGTTAATCTTACTAGAGTTGCCTGCTTCCAGATACAATACAAATGTACATCCAGTGCAATGATCAGATAATAAGTTAAAAAACCTAAGTAAGTACTTTCTCACAGAACACAAATTGTAGATCTCACTGATACAGGAGACTTTGGGAGTCAGACAGAAAAAAAATAAAAGACTTCAGATGAATCCATGGACAATACATCTGTCAGCAGCTATTACAAACAGTATTGAAGGCTGAACCTCTGGCTGAGAAAGTACCTGTGCCCCTGACAGCTGGAACCTGGGAAGTGCTGTAGGAAAACAGAGTGCTACAACTGGCACCCATTAATGGCCATGCTGGTGACAAAATACCGGACCAGGAGGACATTTGGTGTGACTCAGCACAGCAGTCATTATGGCTAGCAGGAGAACTGAAACAAGGATTCTCCAGTCAGAGAGCACTGCATATACAGGAAGGACAACCAATACAAGAATTTGTTGTTAATCTAAGGTAACAACGACCAGTTGTTACCATCTGTGCCAATGTGCTGACAGTGTGTACTCCCAGCCCTGAAAGCCAAACATATCCCAGGGCAGCATCAAAAGGAGTGTGACCAGCAGGTCAAGGGACATGATTCTCTCCTTTACTCCACCTTCATGACACCCACCTGCAGTACTGTGTTCAGTTTTGGGCCCCCAACAAAGAGGGACATGGGCCTGCTTAAGTGAGTCCAGAGGAGAACACAAAAATTCTCAAAGGGCTGGAGCACCTCTCCTATCAAGAAAAGCTGAAAAGTTTGGGTTGTTCAGCCTGGAGAAGAGAAGGCTCCAGAGAGATCTTCCAGCAGTTTCCAGTGCACAAAGGGAGACTATAAGAAAAATGGGAACAAACTTTTTAGTAGGATCTGTTGTGACAGGACAAGGGGTAATGGTTTTAGTCTAGATATAAGGAAGAAATTTTTTACAGTGCAGGTGGTGAAACACTGGCACAGGTTGCCCAGAGGGGTGGTAGATGCCCCATCCCTGGAAACATTCAAGGTCAAGCTGGATGAGGCTCTGATAAACCTGATCTAGTTGAAGATGTCCCTGCTCATTGCAGGGGGGCTGGACCAGATGACATTTAAAGGCTCCTTACAACCCAAACTATTCTGATTCAAAAAAACCTCAAAGAAGCAGCAAGAGAAGTACCTAAAGGAATATATGCAATTTCAAGGGGGGGAAAAAAAGTTCACAGGCATGTGCTTTTTCCTCCTGTCCTGTTTAGGGGAGCAAGCAATGGTATGGAAACAGACAGTTGCATAAAATTTCAGCCTCTCTCCATCCCTGGTCATTATGGAAGTGCTAATCTTTAAGCTTTAAGCCTCCAGACTATAGCTGCTACCTGAGGAAGAGTTGTCACACTGTATGTGACAAGCCTTGTCTTCAAGCCAGGATGGGTTATAGCTACTTACAATTAGCCCCACCATTATTGGCTGCACACCTTCAGCTAGAGTCACTAAGAAAAAAGAGGATTGCAACTACCTGGATTTCCCAAGCACTTCCCTCTTCCACTGCTCAGAAAGATGGGAGGTGATTTCAGAGGATGTGAGACATTTAGAGAGAAACCTCAGTGATGTCAATTAGTTTAGCTTCAGAAAGAATGTCCTAGAGTATAAGTTCAGTCATGTTCTGTTCCAAGATGTATTAAGATATGCCAGTGTGTCTCTCAATAGCTACGTTAGAGGAGGACATGCCGTATCTGCAGTGTTGGAAAAATCACACATACAATCACAGAATCAACTAGGTTGGAAAAGACCTTTAAGTCCACCCGTTCCCCCAGCACTGCCAAGTCCACCACCAAACCATACCACTAAGGGCCTTGTCTACATGGGTTTTGAACACTTCCAGGTGTAGTAATTCCACCACTTCCATTACAGATGACAGTTACACTCCAATCACAAGATCAATAAATGTTATTTATCCCACAGAATACTACAGAGGCAAGAGAAGTGGACCTGCACATAAAATCACTCAGATAAACACACCATCCTGCTTCTTTAAAACAACTTTTCTTCTAAATCGACTCCCTCAGCCAATTCTTAATTTCTTAATTTCTTTTTCAGAGTCAATGGCATAAATCTATAAAATGTACCTGCACATAAACTATTTCAGTGCAGACTGGACCTTAATGTGTCAAATTAGGCAAGCAATTAAGATTTTGTAGGCTTCACTTCCAATGATAAGAATGGCTGAATGAGCAGGACGGGGAGGAATTGGAGCATTATGATAGTTGGGTTTGTCTTTCTTCAATTACAGGGATGAATTTAGATGAAACCATTCTGCTCTCTGTGACTTTAATGAAGACCACTTGCCTTGCCTAATCAAAAAACCAAAAAGTATATATTTGAGAACCAAAAATATCTTGGTTTAATGACGCACATAGGCAGAAGTTTCTAAGTGGGTAAACTTCCTTGCTGCACAGCCCCAGTGCACCTGTGCAACAGCTGGATTTAATCTATTGAGGACTGTATTTTAGAAGCCCTTGCCATATTTTAGGCTGGAAACAACAGTGCCTCACCCAGCTATGTTACAGTCTGCAAACTACTTTTAACATTTCAGTGAGGATAGAACAATAGTATTCTGTCAGTTAAAGAGATCCAGGGATGACTTGTGAGTTTAAAGAAGAGAAAACAAAACAAGGGAAATTCATCTGACAAAAAAAACAACTAACCATTTGGTTTGGTGCAGTGAACAGAATGTTAAACTTATCGACAAATGCCATTGACATTTGTGTTTGATTCATTACAGAACAGCTATGTGCAAAACAAGATTGTGATCAATGCAGTTAAGTTAATAATATTCACAGCTTCATAAGAGCTGTACTTCCTCCATATCTTTCAACAGTTGCATATCTTCACAGTCTGTGTCAACAAAACACAGATTTAGACCAAGATCAAATACTCTGCCCAAGGGCTGAGCACAAATAACTATCAGCTAAATGACAGCACTGTAAAGTGAGGCTCTGAAGCCTACAGGCTTTCCCAGCAGTGATTTAGGAAATCTATCTTTGGACACTTTGTTTTCTTTTTTTCCAACTCCCCCTCCAATCATGGGCAAAATCTTGATACCACGGACCTAACTGGAGCCAGGTTTTTAACCATTAGCCTTACCATACAAATTCATCTGTTAAACAGATGGCATGAGGTCATGACATGATCTCATACCTTTTTAGGCACAATATCAAACCCATGTGATCACACGCAAAGCATCTAAAGCAAAGGAGCTGGATGTGACAAGACCACCTGAGCACCACTGCTTCATCATGAAGATGAGCTGATCTGTTTTCTAACCTTGCAGAAGGCAGGGTTTTCAAAAAAAAATGTAAAAATGTTGTCTTGCTTTCTCTGTAAGCTCTAAGACTCTATTCCTAAGGCTCAGGTTTGGACACATTCCTTGATACACTCCTCCTGCTTCTCCCTTCTGTTTTTGAAGCTACTAGCACTGAAGACCACCAGACTGAAAAGCAAAACACATTGCAATAAAATTAATCAAAATTACTACTAGAAAAACAAACTCTCATTAACACTGTGATTAAATGATCAATTTATGGACATCTGGAAAAGTTATTACACAAACTGCAAACCTAACCTAGAGACCCTTCCTAGCCATCCAGGTGCTAATGTTGCTCTATGCTCTGAGGGAGCAACTTAATATTACTTGGCAATGTTCTACTTTATATAATTGGTGGGGGATACTTTTTTCTTGACTTTCCCTTTCCATCAGCTACAGATTAACATTCTATCTCACTCTGTGGCTCAACAGACATTTGATATGAAATGAAGCTGCTCCTCAAGAGAGGCTGATGAAAGCTTATCTCACAAGCCCTGACATCCATCTAGGGGTGGGACCCTGGACTGTGTTCCTTGTTTTGGGGCGTAATTATGTGTAACCTAAAGAACCATCACAAACACAGAAATTAAGACTCCTCCTGAGTCTGGTGATCAGGACCTAGCTCTGGGAGAAGCTCTGCTTTAGATCAAACAGGTCATTCAAGGCTCAATGAAGTGGGAACACTTGCTTTTCATTTTAATGAGAGAGAGGGAGGGAAACTAGCTGCAGTTGACCTGAAGCAAGTATTTTTTTCTGAAAGTTTTGCTGAACTGGAAAATCAACTTTTCACAAAGCCCTTAATCAACACAGGCTTTCATGCTAAATTCAGATGGATAAAAAACCCTATTGTATATTGCTTTTTTTTTTTTTTTTTTTTCTTAGAAATACTATTATTTTCTTCCTTTGTTCCACTTTTTCCCTGGAATTAGCTTTGCTTACACTAAATTAAATGTTTGAGCTTAGACACTGAGAGGTGCAAGGTGGGTCTCCTAATCCCTTAGTGCAAGTCAATCTATGGAAATTAAGAAACCTTCTCATTTTAAAGATTTATCAATGAGTTTCAGTTAATCAGCCATAAAAGAAGGAACTCAGCCTCCATATAATTTAATGCTAAAAGGAAAAGAGACTTACTAAAACACACATTTGAAAACATATAAAAACCCCCAATCCTCTGCCCGAGTAAAACAGTAGATCTTCTACTTGCCAAAGCTGTGGGGTGAGAAGATGAAGTCTAATTCCTGCAGATTTTGTGTATATCAATTACATCTGGAAACGCACAACTTGCTGTATTATTTGGAGGCTGAAATTTTCACTACAACAGAATGTGAGAGGGTCTTTCTCTTGGTGACAAGCCTTTTCACATGTCCTTGCCCTGAAGAGAAAGGAATGCCAACACATTGAGTCATTTCTGCATCTCCCATCACCATATTTTTCTTTCCCATGCTCATCTTGGCCAGCTGTTGCATTGTCCCAGCTCATCTTTATTTGAACAGCTTGATGGTATTCCAGAACAGCAAGGCAATTCCCATCCTGATACACCGCTCTTGCTGATTTTGGCAATATTTCATCACACAGATTTACAGGGACAGACAAACAGCTGACTGATAGATAATTGGTGGATGATAGAGCTCTGCAAGTAAATTCAGATTCTATTCTTTATTTGTTTGTGGCTTAGTTCTTGTCAAGGGCTTTGATGCAAAAATCAGCACGTTTTCTAACATGACTTCCTTAACAACAAGTTCTGCAGAAATTCCTTTTGCAGAAATTCCCAGGAAGCAATTTCAACACAGCTTTATGCAAATCTCACTTTTAAATGGCAGCTCTGATTCTTCTACTCATTTACGCTTTCATGAAACAACTAGAGATTTTGACAGACAGTTGCTTGGGTGCTCACCATATTTCAGCGTATGTGTGACTCCTATGTTACAGTGCTACTTGTTTGCTCAATTATTTACCTTAACAATACCCCTGAATAGTTAATAAGTGCTATTAATTTCCTATCTGTAAACCAGGAAATTAGTCTCAGAGCTATTAAGGAACAGATCCTTGCCTCCTTCCTTGCCAACCCCGTGATAAAAGGCAAAGTCCAAAATCTAATGTAACCGAGGTGAAATTTGGACTGTCAAAACCTGAACACATCTTTCACAGACACACTAACTAGGCAAAACGTGTCAGTACAAAAAAAAAACATATAAGTACCTAAAGTTTTTCCACTATGCTTACACAGGACTGCAAGCTTCTCATCAGAAGAGTCTTTATTCTCAGCTCATGGAAAAGCTTCCTTGGGAATTACTTACTAGGAGGAAGCCTTAGGCCTAAATTCCCTTCAGGAATCTGAGCATGCTCAAAACACACTTCCTTTCTTGAGTTAATACCAAACACAACAAGCTTCGTTTTAGCATCTAAAGAAAACATTCACATTTGGTAAACCCTGCAAAATGAAACCATAAATAAGTTAGCAGCTTTGAATCACCTGAACAACGCTTTAGATTAAATCCATTCTCAAAACAGATGATAACAGAGATGAGTAAATAACAGCATAAAGCCCACAGAGAACAGTATCAAAGGTGTATGCAGAGTGGAATGGTAGTGATCTTCCTACAGAACATCGCCAATACAAAGGGTACATCTACATATCTCTGAGCTCACAACTGTTTTGGAGGGAAACTCCCAGTGAATTTTGCAATGGAAAGTGTTAAAATAACAGCTCTGCCTTCTGCACACACACCACAAATAGAAAGCATTCACTTGACATGCTTCGGGTTCCACCTATATCATTAGCCATTAAGAAACTTGCATGGTCAGTATTGCCCTTGTCAAGTACAAGATAAATCCACAGCAAGAGCTTGATTTCAAGCTCATATTGCAAAGGAGGTAATTATAAACAAGTAAAAGGAGAACTACAGCACTGAAAGACAAGCTGAAGTGCATTCACAGTGTTGAAGTCCCAACTGCTACTGCAGCTTTATATTTAGCTCTGTTCCCCCAGCTCACTGCAGTTTATTCAAAACTTTGCAAAGTGAGTTCACAGAGGATGGATGAATGTTCAAACCTTGGTCCAATAGCATATTACAGGAGAGTAGAAAACAACTGGAAGAGGGAGGAACAGATTGTATAATCACTTTTCTTTTTTTGGCAAGTCTGCCAGTAAAAACACACCACACTGCTGCAACTACTATCAATGACTGCATGTTTGGAGAAGGCAAATGATTTTAAATGCACAGATTTTAAATCAGTGAAGCTATGCTGAGGTTCAGTCCGCTCCCAAAGGCTTTGCTTTACCTCTCTGAAGTCTTATCCCCCACAACACTGCCTTTTATAGCCCCTTGTAGAAAACCTCAAACATACTACCTTCTACTATGAAATACAATGCAATTGAGTCCTGACATTGAGAAACATCTGCATTGTGTCTTCTATTGCTTTACTCCAGGGGTATGCTAGTCACAATTACTGCTTTACAATAGTCCATCTTTCAATTTCAGGAATGGCTTTCAACTCTGATATGCTGGGCAACCACAAAATCTGTGAAAAAGTCTATGAGAATTTCATACCCACATACTGTTAATTCTCATCTAAAACTCCAGTGGGTTAACACAATAGCTTGACTTATGCAGACAGAGGTTTACTCCATCACTGCAACCTGGGCCTTATTTAAATCATCTTAATTAAGCTAAAATTATTCTTAAATGTGAATGCCTATTACATCTTCCATAGTTTTGTCTGACTGGGAGACAACAGTGCCATTTGGGCAGAATAAATGTGATGGGGCAACAACTGCTTTGAGCCACAGCTTCATGCGTGGAGGAAGTCCTGTCCCACAGAAGAATAAAAAGCTGTCAGCCTCAGACAGCACAAGGCTGTGTTATCCAGATGATGGAGGCACTGTAGGAATGGAGTCACGCAATACTGGTTCTCTGGCCACACAAAGGTGTGACAGCATGTGTTATTGACCTAATGTGCTCATCATCATGCTGCTCATTCCCAGAACAGGAGACCTAACTCTTGTAGAAAATTACTACCAGTCTGAAAATTACATGCATCCACTTAGGCAATTGCATTCAATATTCAGAAGACATTAATTGGCATTAAGAAAAGCAGATCACTTTGGGCAAGTCTTCCCTCTTGCCAGAAGTGACAGATCTCCTTCTCTCAGCTGCAAGCCTTGCTCTCAGCACTCCAGCCACTCATAACACCGGTTCAGTTGCAATGGATGTAACTTGTATGGGTAGCCACTAGCCCATATCATTGTGCTTCCTATGCAGCTGCTTATAACTGTAGGCCTCTCAACAGCACCAAGCCTTCAATCAAAACAAATTGTTTGTTTCTTTCTGACCACAAGAAGAAGTCTGGTTTCATCGTTTGCTTTGGCCACGTTGCCTGAGTAAAAACACACTATAACGCTAGGAACAACACTCAGACCTCTTCAGATCTAAAGCCATACCGTTGCAGTTTACAGTTCTGACTGACGACTCAAAATAATTCACAGCTGCTTTTGAGGCTGTAGCGCTCACCAAAGAAAACTTCTTTTTACACCTTATTATACTGATCTCCCACATGACTGAAGGTGAAGATATTTGCTGAGGGGTTTTGGAGGATGACACAAGAAAGCGTTTTCAAGGATGGCATAGTGCACAACATAGGGATACTCAAGCTAGTATGGGAATGGAAAGCCACCAGCCACCAACCCCACACCTGTGGGGCTCCCCAGGCAGCAGTCTACCCTGTCCCCAGCACCCAAGCCTCCTTGGCTCTTCCTAGGCTGCACTGCAGGGTAGGCATACCCAGGGGAAATGATTTGCTTTCACTCCTCTTACAGCAGCTTGGGAACAGATACATATATATTCCAAATAACCTTTGGAAACCTTATTTTCTGACATGTTCCTCTTGGCTGCTGGAAAAGCTACTCTGAATCCTCCTCGTTCTTTATGCTCTGCTTGTTAATGCTGCTGCCTTTGCCCTCCACAGTGCCCAGCTCCCTGGCACATCTTCTTATTGTAAAACAGAGCCACCAGCAGAAACTTGTGATAAGCCTCAGCATAGGTCCAATCCCAGAGCTAATGGAGACAGACAAAAATTATACTGAACTGGGACAAATCTGTAAATTTAAACACCCATCTTTTGTATCATCTAACGGTATGTCAGAAGATTGCCACAGCCTGAAAGAGGGCAACACAATGTGGTTTCCTGAGACAGGGAGCGACTGGAGCCAGTGACCCAGGAGGTACCATCCCTTCCCATGCTCTTCTTTTCTTTCCATGCTCCCTTCTTGCTGCCACACATCTAAATTTAGGCTGTAAACTAATTTTAACTGTAAGGGGCATGGGGCTGACTCTTTTGAGTGTCTGACACACTGTAGGAGCAGGGTAGCTAAAACACAAATCCTTATGTAAATTCATCTTTGATTTTGTAATCAATTTAGTTCACTAATTTGTTGCAGGGATTGGCTGAAGTAACATGCCAAAATTTTTACTGCCTCTCTGCCATAAAACTGACAAGCGTAGGTTTTCTGGTTTTTGTTTTTACTTCCTTTCAAGTGCAATAACTTCCCTTTTCATAAAATGCCAACATATTCTTTTAAAACTGTCAGGCTGCCATCAACCTGGTCATGATCCAGTGCCAGGCCATAGCCAGACAAGATGAGTTACAAGGTAATCTTTTCCCTGCCAAACAATACAAAGATATTGGCACCTTTCTCACGGCTGCAAATCAGCTCAAAGGGCTACAGAAATCAGAAACCCAAGAATCACTTCTTCCTCTTTACAGTGTTTGCCTTGCAAGGAAAGTGGCATTCTGCAAGGAGCCTAATGTTTTCATTAATAGCACGCTGGCTTCTTCCCTTTCTCCAAGCCTTTTCCTCCACAAAAGTCCTGGATATGATTTTAATGAGATTGAGGATACCCCCCCTCCCCTTCCTCCAAGTTACACACTGGATTCCTGAAGACTGGTTTCAAGGAAATGTTATTCCCAGATGAAATACAAAGCAGCTGAGCAACTTTGGCAGGGAAGACTGCACAAATGCCACCAAAAAGTGAATCACTGTCTCAGCCTAACTGGAAGTGCATCAATATCCCTATTCAGGAAGGTCATGCAGCAGTGGAGACCATCCCTGACATCATATAGAAAAAACAGTTCAAAAGGCCACAGACTGGAGTATTGACCCCATTTTTTCCATATGACTGACATGAAAAATGAGGGTTTGTGAAGTCCACCAGCTGGTAAATTAATGCATCAGCATAGTAAGAATTTTTAGTCAGAACCTTAAAGCAGTTGTATCTTCATGAAGTGATTTTGGGACTGCACCTATGTTGTTTGCTGCTACAGTCCCTCCAAATTCTTGTTGATTTTAAGTGATTTGAGATGTATGTGGGTGGTACAGAACTTGCACCTTCTACCACCATCCCTCACCTTGGATTTCAAAGGAGGATGTGTCAGTCTCTTAACTTTATGGTTAGGAAAGGGCATCAAAAATTGTGATGAAAACAAGTGCCTCCAGACAGTACTTTCTATGCCTCTTATCCTAGTAAATGCATAACTGGTATCTTTGCACACACAGAGAATGGGTAGGGATTGCAAGAAGATCCAGTTAGTGCTGCTGGCAGAATTTTCTTTTTTTTTTTTTTTTTTAACAACTTTAATTGCTTGACCATAAAGTATACAGTTAGCCCAGCAGCATTAGTGCATCAATCCTTTCTCATATCAATTCATTGAGCAGCATGGTACTACGGGTGCCAAGCTGAGAAAAGTTAGCCTGGGCTCTGACTGAAGTCAAGCTGGTTTTAATTTGGCCTGCATAGCACCACCAGGAACAGAAATTCATGGAGCCAAACTTCTGCCCTCAACTCAGTGTGGACAACTCCCTGTTTCTAGTAAGGTAGAACAAGGGTAAATTAAAGGCAGGATTTGCAGTCACAGTAGCAAAATAGTTAATAATGCCAAGACTTATTCCAAAACTGAGACAGCTGCACACTCTGGCAATGCCTGAAGCAATAGAAGCAGTAAATAGTAATTTCTGTCCCAAGAGCATGCATATAGGAATATGTAATCAGGTATTTGCTGATAATGGTGTGTTATGGAGCGATAATGGTATGTTATGAAACAATAATGGTATGGAGGAAAGGTGAAATTTTTCATAATCACTTTTCGAAGTAGAAATGTCCTCAAGAAGGCACTGGGTTAACTAATGTAACTGATATTTATTGATATTACTGATAATTACTTGTCATTAGAACAAATATGCATGTTTATCCACACACAGTACTTGTAAAAATGTCCACACAACAAGCATAGCATCCACACACATACTTTTTGAAAACTCGGACTATCATTAGTCAGCTTTGGGCTCAAAATAAATGATTTATCAATAGACAATAGCCATTCAATAAAGGATTTGGCCAACATATTATCTCTGAGAAACTTGAATGAGAATTTATGGCAGTAGGTTACGGCTCCCT
>JAVHNF010000626.1:17143-29077 GCA_034783455.1 Micropsitta finschii | reverse complement strand
TGTCCAGAGATTTTAAGCAAAAATATACTGATAATGGAACAGGTACTATCCCTGGTCTTTCTGAACCTAACACCCAGAACAAGCAGGAAGCATTAGAGCAATAAGTAGGATTTCCTTCTAGTAAACCTAATTTCCCCCTTTTAGTCTAATTACATTGTACTAAACATTGTCCCTTTTTTAGCTGACAGAGAAGTTAAATAAAAGAAAGAATAGACAGAAAAGCAAAAAAAAAAAATAAAGAAAAGCAAGAGAGGATGCAATTGCATTGCCTTTGGCATGGGAAAAGCTGCAGCCAGAAGTGGCTCATGGATAGACGCTGTCTTAGGGCTGTGTACAACTTGTACCAGTGCCTGAACCGTCATAGAGTGCACAGAGCTGCACTCCCTCATAGCAGCTGGTGCACAATGAGTTTGGATTACTTTCCGTTCATACTTGTTTGTACTTACTAATGAAAAATCAAGCCTAAAATATTGTGTTTCTTCAGAAATTTGCCAGCCACCTGATCCCACTGGATTTCACCTCACTCTACTTGTCTGATTTCACTGCACTTTAATTTTCCCTCATATCCTTTCCTCAACAGAGCCTCGTGTTCATCCAGATAAATCTTAGTTGCTGATGATCTCTCTCTAATATTTTAGCTGTATTCTCTACCACGGTTTTTATTATCAAGAATCTGCAAATTATGTAGAATGTCTTCTTTTGCCTTTGATCTGCTCTCCCCTTCACGTTTGGAGCAGTGACCAACACAGCCCTCAAAATTACTCTTCTGGAGGATTTTTCCCTAGCTACTGGCTTGTGCAAGATGCCACGGGAAAAGGGTAAGAGAGGCCAGGGGCTGAAGCAGAAAAGGCTCGATTATGCTCCCTGGAGAGAGCAGCACGCAGGACACCCGGTCCAGCTGCAGAAGGTGCAGTAGCGCAGGCTGAAGTGTGGGAGGTTTGTGCCGTGAATGGGGCGGCTGTGGCCCGCCGGCAGGTGTGCCTGGTGCCTGTGGGAGCAGCGCCTTCCGACTGGGAGCACCGGCAGAATGCAAATGTGGAAACGTTGGCAGGAGGGTGCGCTGGGGGCAAAGCCAAGAAATCGCATCCGCCGGAGCTGCGCGCCCCGGGCCAAGCGTCAGGCGTTCTGCGGGAGGGTCAGACAGCCCCAGCCGCTCCGCATTGCTTCATGAGATGGCAGTCACTTGGCAACAGCCCGCATCCCGGTCACAGCGGCGGCGGGTTCCGTGTCCTCCCCTACTGCCAGGGTGAGGGTCGGGGGCACAGGGGCAGCCTCTGAGAGAAGGGAGGCTGTGGCTTGCCCCAGGCTGCGGCAGATACTTGCAATCGGACTGTAAAGGTTACCGTGTAGCTTCCTGAACACGTCACAGAAACAAGGCTAGCAAAGGGCACACACACGGTATCAGAAGACCTTGAACCCTTGTGCAAATTTAGCAGGGGATATGGAAAACCAAACACGGAGGAGCCGAGCGAGAGCTGTGGTGCTTAAAGCTTCCTCTGAATAGCACTTTTTAACCAGAGTTGGTCACGAATTTTGCAACCAAATACTTTCTGTCAGATACTCCCTGCTCTGGTCAGGCTTGAGAATCTTTCACTAGGACATATATGTACTGAACAAATCCTTTCCCCTTTCCTCTCCTCTCCTCTCCTCTCCTCTCCACTCCTCTCCTCTCCTTTTCCTTTTTTCCTTTTTCTTCTATTTTCTTCCTTTTTTCCTTCTTTTCTCTTCTTCTTTTCTCCTTTCCACTTTATTTTTCTTTAAAGAAAGAGGAGTGCTCCTGAGGACAAAACAGGCTATTGGGTCATAACATCCCTTTGGTCCCTTTCCCACAAGCAGCCAGCAGTGGGTTGATTAGAGCCCTCCTCTGGGATGAGGAAGGAGCCCAAGTCTGGATACAGCCCTTGCCAGCTCCAGGCCAAAGGAACAACACTCGCTGTTTTCCTTCCCCAGTGTTTTCTCCATTGGGGAGTGATAAGGAATATGTTTTTCAGTGGTTTCTGTGAAAGCTCCTATTCTTGTTGTAGACATTGTTCATTTTACAGAAGTAATTGTTTCCTTTTTGGTTAATAGCTGCTCCCACCTTGGGGCAGGTGGAACAAATGGCTGGCTTGCTAGCCCAGGTTGAGGATCAATCAGTGCTGAATGCCTCAGACCAGGCTCTTGGCTGGTGAGGCATCTGTTGGTTTTTGAAAAGCCCTTGGGCTCTTTCCAGCTCGGGATAGGAAAGACTTTGAAATTTTGTAGTTTTGTGGGATGAGGAAACTATTTTCCACCAGACACTATTCCTTAGAAAATATGTGATGAAGCAGCCAAGGAAACAGGGAGAACAGCTAAGTCTTCATCTGTCAAGCTGACTTCAAGCAGTGTCAAGGAATGGTTGGGTTCACTTCACTTCAGGGCTTTTAATGTTCTGCCTGCCTTACTGTGGGAGTTTATAACAGACAGAGAGTTCCCCAAAATATTTTCAGCTGAAAATTGTGATTTCAGGAAGTGAGCTGAAGGATATTTCTTTTTAGGCTGGGTTGGGGATCACTGGGACCTTGAGCTTAGAGCAGCAAATAGACAGCCTAACTATCTGGATGCAACTCTGAGGTAAGAAAACCATACATTTTATGGAAACACGTTTTAATGATGATGTGTTTAAAGGCAAAAAATCTGCACGGACTAATATTTGTGTCAGTGCTACTCTGTTGCAACCAATTTACTGGCAAAGCTTCTTGAGGCAGGCACTGCCAATAAGTCATGAGTGAAGTCACTGGCAATTAAAGACAAGCGAATATTAGGATAACAGGGAGCTGTATTTGGAGGTGACATTGGAGGAATTTTTGTTCTTGTCCATGTATGTTAAGAGCTTTGTGCAGTGTTTTGATACATCATTACTCCAGAGGTACCACCTTTTTTTGTTGGTGTTTTGGTGAACCCAGAGTTCAGCAAAAATGTTCTTTATGATTTTTTACTTCTCTGTTTCCATATGCACTTCCGAATAGCTTCAGTTGACTGTTACTTTTACTCAGATGAGTTTACACTTTTTGAAAGGGTAGGCAGTAAAAATTTGTTTATGACATCATTGAATAATTAATAATTCGATGTGCACGTTACTTATTTTGTACACTACAATCATCTCCTTGGCTTAGATATTCCTCATTTGTCAGCTGATGCCTGTCTTTGAAAATGAGTTTCTAAATGTCAATAATTCCAAATCTGTCTAGTTCCAATAGCCTGCATGATAAAAGACTGTGTTCTGATTAGATGGATAATTTACTCGTCAACTGATAAGCATTAGGCATGGTGCAGTCACTCTGCAATGTTCCTGATGTGAAAGCTGTTGTGTTCTCTACATATTGCTTTTGGTGGTTTGGTTAGCTTTCCCCAACATTACTAGGTAATTCTGTGCCAATGTGGAACACAAAATATTTCTCTGGCTTCTCTGAGAGCCATTTCTGCTGTAGGTTTCTAGGAGGGAAGCTTGGTCCTTCCATAAAGGACCATGACTTCTGTTTTCCACATACTTTTCATGAAGCATGTGTGAAGATACAGCTCTTTGTGTCTTCCTTTCCTTCATATCACTTCAAGTCAAACTTGTGGCCCCCGCTTCTTTGTCACAATAAAATTAATGCAAAGGCAGTGGGGGAAGCCGGTGGCTAAGGTGAAGGGAAAGTGAGTGGCTGAGAAAAAGAGATGTTTTGGGTGGTGTGAAACAAAGTGTGAAGCAGGAGTGATCTGCAGTCAGTGAGAGGAGGGAAGGGAGGAGAGCAGAGCCAGGTCGTGGTCGTGGCAGGGTAAGAAGAAGCTGAAGCGTGTCTTTGTCCCAACAATTGCTTTGTTGGACATCAGCAGTGTAGTAGTACAGAGCAAAAAAAATAAAAAGTGCTGGTTTTTAATGGCATATATTACAGTTGACATATGTTACAAGCAGATAATGTTTAAGTAGGCAGCGTATCATTGATGCACAGTTAAACATCACCCTTGCGAGAACACATGTAAACCTATTAACAGAGCTCCATTTTCCAGTGTAATTCACAGAGACTTATCTATGTCAAGACATACTGGAGCAAGTCTCCTGCTAATATTGCTTAGCTAGGAGACACTTTGGGCCTCTGAGATGATCATTAACTCATCTTTTTCTTAGAGTGCTGTTTGATGTCTTTCCAAGCCACATGTATCTTCTTTAGCACAAACTTTCATGGTCTTCCTTTTTCCTCTGTTCCCTGTGGACTCCACTCCAGGACTTGCCTGCTAGCTCTGATATCTGATTTCCTCAGACAGTGGCTAATCCATTTCCAGTTTCTTTAATAGTAGCTTTGATGCATCTCTCTTGTACTATCCTGTGTGTTCATTTGTTATCCGTCCTACCATCCATTAATGTCTAAAAAGTGGAGGGATAGCAATGTTTTGAAGTAATCTTATCACCTTCTTTGTGGTCCCCAGTGGCTGACCTTTCAGTAAAATTCTCTTTACACTGGTGTTCAGAATTGAAGTTTATTTCTCCATCAATCTTAATTTCTACACCACTTTTAAACTAAAAGCTACTGGTTCTCCTCCAGTCCCAGTACTGTTATCTCCTTCTATCACAGGACTAAGTCATAAAATTTCCAGCCTGAATGACTCTGCATTTGACAGTGTGTTTTGCTACATTATTCAATATCCTTTTTATCTTCATTTGTCCTGGGTTCAACAGTAGCAGTTGTTTTTAATTCTTCTTGGTGGCTGGTGCGGCGCCGTGTTTTTGGCTTTCAGCCTGGGAACGGTACTGATAACACCGATGTTTATAGTCACTGGTCAGAATGTTTAGGCTGACCGAGGACTCTCTGAGCCTCATGCTTTGCTGGGGGCGGGACGGAGATGGGATGCCTGGCCCAGGCTGGCCAAAGAGGTTATTCCATATCATATACGTGATATTCCATATCATATCATGGCCGGGGAGTTAACTGGGAGTTACCCGGAAGGGCACGCACGGGTGCTCTTTCTCTCTCTGCTCTGTCGGGCTCGTTTCATCGGTTGGTATCGTATTCTCTCCCCTTGTTATTTCCTTTATCATTATTATTGGTGGTAGCAGTAGTGATTTGTGTTATACCTTAGTTGCTGGGCTGTTCTTATCTCAACCCGTGGGAGTTACATTCTTTTGATTCTCCTCCCCATCCTTTTTGGGGGGGAAGATTAGAAATTACGTGGCTTGACTTGTCAAATGGGTTTAAACCACGACATCACTTTATCAGCCTTTATCAACTTCCTGCTTTGCAAGGTTGCTTGTTTCAGCTTCCTCCCGTTGTCAGTCTTTGCAGTCACACACCATCATGTCTGGTCAACGAATCAGATATCATCTGTGAACTCTAAGTCCTCCAGCATTTTGACTGATGTTCAACACATCCCTTGTCGGTGGTATCCCTCAGTCAGTAAATGGAAGAAGTAGCAAGAGTGTTAAGAAACCTGCTTATCTCACAGTAGTCTCTGCTTTGAATGACTGGGAAAAAGCTGCTTTCTCAATTGCAGCTGTTAACAAACCTTTCAATGGCCCAACTCTCCATAGATCAAATGTGTTCTCAGGGTTTATAAAATGTGTTGATTTGACTGCTACAGGATGCTCTGTACACTAGATGCCCCTAACACAATTTCACTATCCTATTACTGGTTTTGTATTCCAAGTTTGACATGATAATTTCAAAATTAGGAATCCAGTGCCTCGGATTCTCTAGAATGTTCTTGACAAGGGCATACATAACATACAAATAAGCTTTATCCTCCAGGCATTTAATCAAGATGCCTCTTTCTACTCCTGGGCAACATTTTCTTTGTCTGACTTACACCAAGAAGTTCATTTGTGGCAGCAGTAGAGGTTGGGCCTCCTGTATTTAACAGCTCAGCCACGATTCACCCGTTCCACAGACTGCATTTTCATTATGCAGTTCTGGAATGGCTTTCCACTATCCTGCACGTTTTTAAAACCCAGACTGGGAGAGAGGCAAGAAAATGGGATTTACACATTGATAAACAGAGATGTTGATTTTACAAAGTCTTTTAGTCCTGGATTCTTTTTATTTGTTTTGCATCTAAACGTTTAACATGATCTATGAGGAACATTTTGGCCCTCAAAGCCTCTCATTCTGCCAAAGATCCTTGTCATGCAGATATGACTTTCCTGGTCTTCATCTGAAAGGGACAGAAGATGGGAATGCTCAGCGGCTGGCAGGAGTGAGCTCTTAATTATTAAAGAAACTGACTGTCTCTCGGCGCTCCTTGGCAGCAGCCGGTACCAGCTGCTGCAATGACAGCTTCGGTGGCGATGCTGGTTGGCGCAGATCATGTACCTTGTTGAAATTTCTGTGTAACACTGTGCAAAAGGAGGCCTTCCCATGTTCCAGTGTCATATAATTGTGCTAACTTCCTTATATCCCATCCGTTTGCTGATACACCTCCCCACTGTCCTTTTTTTTGCTCTTTACTCTTGGGCAGTTTCAAATGGAATTGCCTTTTGTATTTTCCACTGACAAACTGGACATGTAGGTATGTCTGTGGAACATTGGCAGAACTAATCTATGCCAGTAACTTGTGCAACAGCTCTTATTTGTGTGAAACCTGACAGGTTTAAGTGTATGTTTTTTCTGCATTAAGCACTCCTCTCAGGACCTGGTTTCACACCAGGTCACAGCCTACACCTGCATGAGAATGCCTTGCTGGGGGAGCCACCACATTCATCACCCTGTGCTGTCTCAGCATGGGTAAGAGCAGCACAAACACCTGGGCAGGAGTTTCTCAGAAGCGCAGGGCTACATTTGCAGGGATGACCACATGGGACCATTGCATGTGGAGGTCAGATTTCACGTGGGATACTGCTGCAGCTTCAGCCCAAGCTCAGCTTGCCCTGCAGAGAGACTTGCAGCCTGGGATGTCTGTGCCAGACCACAACTCCTCCCTCACAGTTGCATAAGGGGAATGGAGGCCATTTGCACTGGGTGTGAGATCTGGCATAAAGACAAGGCGGGGAGGGCAAGGATTCGAGTCAAGTGTGGAAGCAGAGGAGGCAGCCAGAGAGGCTTCTCCAGGGCATGAGAAAGGTGAGGGGAAGAGGGACAGGAGATCCTGGCCCTGAGACAAATGCAGGGCAGAGCTGGAGTGTATCTTTATCCCAACAACTATTTCCACCCCGAGCAGCCCAAGGTAGCTCTAGTGATGATACTTGGCTTTTTATCTGTGCACTGAGAAAACACATAGAAACTCACCACTGGATCCAATTGTCCCCTCAATATTTTGACTTGAAGGAGGTGAATTGGCCCTCTGCAGGGAAAATGCAAGGGGATGCTACACAGGAAGGCTCTGCTTTATGTTTAGTCAGGAAATACATCAAAATGGATTTCAATTACTGGTAAAAATGAACTTCCCTGGTATGAAGAAAGGCAGATGAATCTTCCCCTTATTTTTCAAAGTGGTCAGGTCCTGCACTTCTCCTAAGGCATTTCTTCCTTGGGAATCTCCCAGGAAGAGTCTCCTCCCGTCAGAGGCAGTGTGGCCAGGCTGTTAGAGCCTATTAGAATCTCCAGTAGGAGGTTGCTTTCCCACAGCACCAAGTTCTGCAGATCCCTGACTGGTTTGTTCCTCAGCTTCATGTTTGGTTTGGAGGCAGAGACCTACTGAACCCGCAGGCTGATGGTGATCCCTCTGTTGTTGTCTCCACATGGGTGTCAGCACCTGATGGATGTATATGTGCCAGGATGCCCTGCTTCACCACCTACAAGGATGGATGAATGACTCTTAGAAGTGCTAAGCACGACCTAAGCCTGTGTGTGGTGACGTCAGTGCGGATTTTGGTGTTGACTTAGGAAGCAGGTTTTCTGAAATGCCACATCTGTGTTTGCATTGTTGCCTCTTGTCAAACAGGGCATGTGAGGACCAGCAGCTTTTCTCCAGCTTGCTGTGGCCCTGTGCCACAGGGAGCCCGGAGGAATACTAACCCACACCAATGGGCAAGCCAGGTGGGATGCAGGGTGGGGTGGGAAGCTGGAATTGTTGGGACGTGGCGAACCAGATCATCTGGATGCATTTCAGCAGAGCATACCCTTGTGCTGCTCAATCCCGAGGTGAGTGCCTGGAGCCATGCAGGTTATCATTCAGTTTCTGACCTGGGGTCAGACACCTTCAGTGAACTAATCCCTCTCAAGCACATCCCTGCTTGATTTATTTAACATCAGGCTGGGTGAGCGTGGTCAGGGCAGGTAGTGTTACACTGCCATCGTGTTTTCATTTGGCGGATACAGTTTGCTTTAATCACGTGCCTTTTTATGCCATTGTAATTATATTGTTTGTTTAGGAGGGGGCTGTTTTCTTAATCTTTGTCATCTCCCAGAAAACGGTACAGATTTTCTGTTAGGATTGTTTCAAAATTAAACTTAAAGCACGGGATCAGATTCTTTCTTATAGGAAACCTTTCTACCAAACCTGAAGTCACAGTCCTGGTTCTAAGTGATTGGCAAATAAAACTGGATCAAGCTCAGGTTTCCATTCCTACACATATTTGAAGAGTCAAATCCTATTTGTGCAGAAACCAACAGCTAAACTTGCCAGTGGTCTTCAAAATGGAAAAGGCCGAAAATAACAGTGAAATATATATCAAGTATATAGAATTTATGTTTAAAACAGTTTGCAGGTGTTCTCGTGAAGTGTCCCTCTCTTGTTTGTTCTGCTCTGAAGCTTTGAGAAACTCAGCCCAGCCAACCTTTCTATACTGACCTGGAGACTGGAGGCCTCAGGAGATCCTCTGTAGCTGTGCTTCACCAGTAATCCCGATAAGCATGTTTTACTTTAATCAGACTATTAGTTTTCTATCACAGTATGTATCTTTTTAGAGATTAGCCTCCTTTTGTGCTAGATGCTGTATAAGCACAGCGCCTGATCTTTTGCCATCCAGCAGCAGACTGACAGCAATGGCACAACCATCTGATATTTCCTTTTGTAATTAAGTGATAGGTTTCTTCTTGGGTTAAATTAATCCTGTTTCTTCATTCAAACCCTCTGACCTGTCATGGAATGTTTTCTTATTACAGAGCAGGAAAATGGTGGATTGTTTTCATAGGTTTTAAGGACAAAAGGGACCATGTTGACATTTTCTTCAAAATACAGACCACAGAATTTCTCCAAGTGGTTTCTGTGTGAAGTCCAGGAGTCTCAAGAGGAAACAGCAAAATGTTTTCATTTTCATTTCATTTGAAGGACATTCAGTCTTGATATCAAGACTTCAGGTCATGAGCAATCCATCACAGCCCTCACTGAGGTCTTCCTGGTTTTAATCATCTTCACAACTGAGATTTCAGACCTAAGATGTTATGGTTCTTTTGGTGGGGTCCTTTCCAGCACCCTTTAAACAGCAAACTAACTACTGGCTTTTGTCACTTAGCAAGCATAAATAAGATTATTTGGGGCCTCTTCAATTATCCTCTTCAGAGAATTTTCATACCAAATATTCTCCGTAAGGCAGCTAATTCCAATATGTGGAAGCTTAAATAATAGCTCTGCCTATTTATAGCTATGTTATGTTTTCCATTTATTTCCATCTTGGTCTTGTATGTAAGCCTCTGCCATGCCTGCCATTTCTGAGCTATGAGCACACTGGGAACTCGTGTGACTGTGCACTGAGAGGGGAACATGAACACCTCTCCCACCATCTTCCAGGTTTTGTATAGGCATAGAAAAATAATTCCTCTAGGAATAAAGAAGAAAAGACAAATTCAAACAAACAAACAATTCTTCTGTTAAACAACACTTACTTTGAAATTCTGATCCTGACTTGACATTTAGCAAACTTTAAGCAAAGTACTTTATATAATAATGACCACTGGGATGCAAGCCATGAGCTGACATGTCAACTATAAAAAAAACTACCTTAGTAATGTGCTTTGTTATAGACATAGAGGTCTCAGTTCAGCTGCTTCTGTACAGTTGTCCAGTACTACCTGAGAATACTAGAGGGTCCCCACCTTGTCCCCAGCTATAGATTTCTCATATATTCATATCTTATGACAGATTTCCCATGTGTCATATCTGTCAGCTGCATGTGGGTGTCTCATGCACCCTGGGACCTCTTAAGTGGCATTACATGCAAAGATGTGGACAAGGAGGCAAGCCATGCGTTTGTTTCCTATTGAGTTTAAATGATGAACAGGTTATAAATTACTGTCTCGTTTGGGTTTCTTTCATCCAGCAAATCTGATGTGCTTGCCACGGCCCTACAGAGGCACCGTTACTGTTTTCTGGAGCATGCTGGTGTACAGAGCGTGGTTTTTTGCAATTTACTGTATCATCAGCAAGTTGAGTTTTGTAACCAGTTACAGCAAACCTGCCTTTCATTGAACTGCCATTTCTTCTGAAGAAAAGACTGTGAAGAGAATGGAAAACCCATTTCTTTTTTAGCTGTGAGGGAGCATAGGATAAAATAGAGTGACACCACATGCAAAGCTGCAGAGAAGGAGTCACTGAAGAGCAGGCTGGGTCTCTGAGCAGATATGAGTTAGACATGATTTTCTTCATCTTAGTGTCTCTGGTCATGGTAAGGTACTGTGCAACAGAGATGTTGAGTTTATTTTTAAATGTTAATTTTTAAAATCATATGCCTGATAAAAGTTATGTGGCATTGGACAGGGCATAAAGTAAGAAACTTTTCCTATGCATACATGAACTGGCATCGAGAGTGGATTAAAGGGGCTTTGGCACTACTGTGTAATCCATTAGTGTTTCATGAGAGAAGAAAAAGGAGCAAAAAGGAGAGACTCTTGAGCCATTAATCACACATCCATTCTTGACATTACAACTACACTTATATTTTGTTGTATCATACCTTACAGAGGTTGTTATGGCTGTACCCAAGGACAAATTGACCCTTCAGACGATGTACCTGATCACTCAGCTGCTGCCTGGGGTACTTAGGCATGCCAGCTCAAACACAGGAGGTATGCATATTCCCGCATCTCATGAGGTGCCCAGGATTTGAGAGCTCCAGAGGTCTGAGTTTGGCTGTAACATCAACTGAATTTCTGAAGGCCTTGAATTCCAATTAGGAATAGCAATATCAGAGCTCATAAGGACAGTGGAAACAAACAGGGCCAGTTTGCCAAGAGCTTCAAGCCTACATGTAGAATTTACATCACTGGCTTAGACAGAGTACTGAAGAACCTGCCAATGGTTTGATATCTGATTAACATCAAGGTAAGTATAGGAGGAGGTATATTCAGTTTCTGCTGTATCTGAAACAGCCACCCCTATGCCAGAGGCTCTGAGTTTTTAATTTGCTGCCCTATCGATACCCAGAAGGGTGGGACTGGGAAAGGTTTTCCTCAGGTAGATCATCAGCAGATACGGCTGAGCTTGTTCTTGGAGGAGCCCCGCAAGGCAGGCACAAATAGGAGGCTGATGCCTTTGCAAGTCAGATGTGTGATATATCACCACTTCAAATGATAAAGGAAAGAATTTCAGAAACGTATGTAGAATGAATGATAGGGATGAAACAAAACAGTCTTTAAAACTCTGGAACTAAGCCTGGAAGGAAGGAGGCCCATAGCTCTTACTCCTTGAGCTCACAGTGCCCAGCTGAATCTGACAATTCGCCTTCACCAGCATCCACTAGTTTGACCCCTTAGTTTGACCCCTTTCCTCTCTTCATCTGAACCCAGTCAAGCTAATTCATGGTCTTCCTAGTTTGAACCTCATCACATATTCTTGCTTCTCTCCAATCATGTCCACACTTGTTCAGCCTGTATACGCATGATCCAGTGGTACAGTCACAAGTAGCATTACTCACTGTCGTGGTTTAAGCCCAGGCCATAAATTAGAACTTCCCCTCCTCCCTTTCTTCCCCCTGCTCCTGGAAGAATGAGAAGGAGAATCAAAAGAATGTAACTCCCACAGGTTGAGATAAGAACAGTTTAGTAACTAAGGTATAACACAGATCAC
>JAVHNF010000616.1:0-14642 GCA_034783455.1 Micropsitta finschii | reverse complement strand
TGATACTAAACTGGGAGGAGTGGCTGACACACCAGAAGGCTGTGCTGCCATTCAGTGAGACCTGGACAGGCTGGAGAATTTGCGCCTGTAAGGCTCAAAGCACCAAAAAGTGAAACAGCTCAGCGCTTTTCTGCCCGCTTCCCCTTCCTTCGGGCGATGCTGCGGCGTGAAATACCAGCTGAGAGGTGCTCTCTGGAAACGCGGTGTTAGTTATTGGCGTTTAGCTTATTTATGCCCAGCTGTTCCCTGCAGTAGCTCTTCCCTTGCTCATAGAAGAAAACCAGAAACAGAGTCTGAAGCTATCAAGTGTGCTTCAGTAGGGAAAGATACGGCACAAGAAAGACTTTTTTTTACCAATCATCACTACATGCATCATCTATGAAAGCGCCTATTGCAATGCCCAGGGTTAGTGCCTGCACTGGGAGCTTGCTCTTCCTCCCTGTGTAAGAGTGGGAATGGAGAAGTGGACCATCACTGGCCTTGTCACCACACAGGCTCCCACTCTTGCCATCTTTGCTGACCATTTTCTAGAGGAGAAAATGGTCATCCTGCATCCCACTAAACTTTGCCACCTTCGAACCTGCCGCCAAGGGATGAGAAACTCAATACAAGACAGGCTGGGGAGACTAGACTGGCAGCCTCTGGCAAACTGGAGGAGGCACGCAGCGGCCAGCTGCTTTCCAGTAAGAACAGGAGCACATAAGGCTGCTTGGCTGCTGGATGCCCTGGTTGTAGTTGGCCCTCCATAAGGGGTCTGTGCTGCGAATTGGCGGGTGCAGGTGGTGCCTAACCTCTTCAGCCTGTTACCGCTCAGAGACCCTCAGTACACAAGGCATGCCTGTGAAGGAAAAAACTCACATACAGTAAAAGTGAATTGTTAACATTTTGCATAGATGAAAAGATGTGAACTCACACCTTCTTTTTCTTTAATTTTATTCACTCGCTGGAGCCCATGAATGAAAGAACAGCTCTTTGTCTGGAGCTTACCGTGCTGTATCATGGGCTTAGAATGGACATCATAGCATGGCTAGCACTGCTCCCTCTTCAGTAGGGTAATGCCTTGCAGCAAGGCATTAAGTAGAGAAATATCATCAGGTTATCTCATTCTCTATTCTTATCTAACATTACTTCTCAGAAACATAGGAAAATGTTACTTTTTCCTGTCAAGACTTTGTGCCTTAACAATGTATGCACTGTAAGATAAGGTGTAACAGTGGAGCAGTCTTCCACCAGCTGTTACTGGCTTCAGCTCTGCTATTACAAAGACACTGTGCTAAAAACATGGAAGAAGATAGATCTGCTATCGCCTTCTTACGTATTAGAGAAACAAATACCATGGCTCCATGTGCAAATCACATTTTGTCGGAAACAGATTAATCACCACATGCAGTGTCTGTTAAATGATACCGTTTCCTGCCTTCATCATATCTGTGATACTTCCCTAGAGATGGAAACACAACCACATGTAGCTCTCCTTTTCAAATAAATTCCAGATATCTCCCATGGTTCAAAAATCTAAAGAATCTGTTTTATTTTCAAAAAATTACAAAATACAACTTGGGCAGAACATTCAAAACATCCTTAATGTAGATTAGATTAGAAAGGCTTAGTTTAGCTACTCAGTTCAGCCTCCAGATCAAAGATGTCTTAAATTTAGAGCTATAGCTTTACTTAAAGAAGTTTCTCCCAAAACACGTGCAGAGAGATGCCTGCTACAGTGTGCGAGTGTGTCCATAGTCTGAGTCCCTTGCTTTGAAGTAGTGATCATTTCACTGCCATTTCTCTAAAATTAAATCCATTTAAAACAAAACAAAAAGCTCAATAACAACAAAAAACTCAAATCAAACCAAACCAAAATAGAAAACCAAATAAGCTAAAACGAAACAAAGGATGAAATGGAGACTCATACGCATATCCAGGAAGTTAACCATTATGTATCAAACATTATATTTTGTAATAGGTTGGGGTTTGTTTGTTGGGTTTTTTTTTCCTTTTATATTTATGCAATTCTATCTTATATTTTTAGAAGGAGCCAGGTGTGCCTGGTTGCCAGTTCTTCTTTCTCTCCTTCCTTCTCTTCAGGAAGGGCTGAGACTTGAAAGGGGTAGGGGAGGTTTGTGAAGTTTCTACTGCTTTCAGTAGGAAACAAAACCAAACGTTAGTTTGCAACCCTAAAAGCTGAAGCAGCCCCTTACATTTTAACTACTTTCCCCTCAAACCCACTTACAGGGTCAGCCACATGAGGGAAAATTAAAAAACAGCCCATGGAATATGCCACACACGTCTCCATAGGAGTTGTGCTTACTTTCAGAGCGAAAAGGCAGCTTTCCTCAGCAAGCATGAAGATGTTCATTTTGCAGTTTCTGTTATTAGTATGCTAACATATCATCAAGCTACTTTTATCATCTTCTTCCACTCATCCTGTGTGGCATGAGGCTTTGCAACTATAGCGTGATCAGCTTTTTTCAACAGTCTGTTTAACTGTGACTAGGCAAGTGCGTGGGCTGGCAACATTTCATTTCTTACACAACTGAGGGATAGAAAACCCCACATAGTATTAAGCAATGAACACATGTTTGCAAGGAAGAGAACCATTTCTGCAGTTACTGGAAATAATTTTTTAAGTGCCTCTATTCACAATGTGACTTAAAACTAGTTAAAGGGTCTCAAGCTGGTATTTCAATAATTCTCAGTTTCTTCCTTGCAGCAACAGGCTGGAGAGGTCTGCAATTTACATTTTCCTCATGCTTTTGCTTTCTTTCCATGTGCCTCAAATCAGACTAAAGATTCGAGTGTAAGCATTGCATCTCTACTAATGAAATCATCTAGACCTCTCAGAACTGCCAGAATAGATTTTATTTTTTCTTGCAGTAGAGAATCGTTTTAGAACATATGAAACTAATTTTTTTCATGGGGTTTATAGGAAAAAATATAGTAAGCCTGTCTCAATATGCAACACATTTCATTTCCTGTGGCAACAAATATTAGGAGGGCTTTTTTTAGGCATTGTTTAATCTCCTTTCATCAACTCAGAGATCAGTCCAGCAGCTTTTAAACTAAACTTTCACAGTGCAAGAAACTGCTCAGAGATGCTGATTCAATGTACAACACTCTGCACTTTCAGATTTTCTTATGAAATCTTTTATTCCATGTGTAGACATACATATGTGTAAAAAAGAAACCAACAAAAAATATATGCACACATTTCTATCAAAAGCACTGCTGAGTGCTAAGAATATGCAGACAAAATGAAATACATATTTCATTCCTCATTGATTCATGCCCACATGCTGACCCTCAGAGGCTTGGGGTGTTTCTCTACAGATGCACAGTTCCATTGACTTGAATGGCAATACCTATGGCGTAAATGACTGTCTTCTTGAGTAGCACCAACACTACTGGTAATGGTGCCAGCGCAACACCCTCATTTCTCTCACTTCAAGTTTGAACATGGGGTTGTTGGAGAGGTCCTCAGGAAAGCATAATACTGATATCATCAGGACATCACTGATTATCAAAATATCTTCTAGTTTAGAAGATTGGCATGCCTCACTCTTCCATGTTATCACAAACAGGTGCTTCAGCAAAAGAGACTTTCAGTTCCTGAGAAGAGTTCTTTATTTGTGCAAAAAAGCCCATCTGACTAAGAAGCATTTCCCACTAGGATATGAAAGCATGGAAGCTGAATTTATTTTGCTATTTTGTTATATAAACAGTACAAAATGCATGGGTGTTTTTTCACATATAAAATTAGCGTTCAAAAGATCACAAGAAAAAGTTTCATTGTGATTGGTGCAGGGAGATAGCTATGCACATCTCCTGAGGAAAACTCCGAAATACAAAATATTTGAAATGTTTAAATATATTTATTAAAATAGGTACAAATAGGATCAGCAGTTTTAAAAAAAAAAATGAGTAACTTCTGAAAAAAAATGTCCTGCATTAATTCAAAGGATAGCAATAGATCACAGTGTATCAGGAAGCCACCTAGAAATACAATACTTGGAAAACCTCCAGAAGCACTGGAGCTATAATCACTCACCAGACCTCATGAATACATGTTTCACTGACAACTTTCAATGGTTTCCAGGGCTGCAATTTTTCTATTACCTCCTCATATTCTAAATCTAGTTTGGCCAGACTCCCTTTACACAAAAGGAAAGGTTACTTTCAAGTTTGAAAAGAGCACTGAAATGACATTAAAATGTTGTTTTCTGTCTTCTTCGGGTGTTTGGAAGAAATATGTCTACTTTCTTCCCAGGTGGAGATTTCCTAATAGTGGGAGAAAAATCATAGGTTTTGTACAGTAAAATTGCATGTAAATAAATTTAATCCTTCATATTATGAAAAATAGACATAAAAAAATCCATGTTAATTCTTATTAAAAAAATAGAAGTCTATTGACAGGATAATCCTTCCACTGAAATTGTGTGTATGTGCCAGCACAGGAAACCCTAAAATGCCTTCTTGATTCCCTAACAGTTGTCTTCTTGTGTGTGCTGCTGAAGAAGGCCACTGCATGCCTCTCTTCTGGCTGAAGTGTTTATTGGCAGAAGAACGTATTAGAAGCATAAAAGCATGGCAGTTTTGAAATTGAGAGTGCAGACAGTGGCTCAAGTTAAAAGTCATCGAGATGCCTCAATGTTGCAGTGCTTCTAGCCACCTTGACGAAGTTGTGGATACTCAAAATTGAGAAAAGCAATCACTTGCACACAAATGGAGCGAAATGTGCATAATATCATTTAAGGTGCAGTTACTTCTGTTAAGATTCAGGTGGAAATCAAGTTGAAATAGAAACTAGTTCTGTGTCCTGCTCCTGCTACCAGGCTTGGTATTTTCTCAAATGAACAGAGTGAAAATCTGTTCAAGTATTTGCATTGAGCAGGCTCCAAACTAGTTAAAATTGAAACCTGATTCTGTGGTGTATTGTGTCTCCCCAGGCGGTAAGGTTGCACCACCTGCAGAGTCACTTAGACAAATAATAAAGTTACTTCTGGAAATTTCTCATCTTCCCTAGGCTGAGTTATCAGCCCATCATTCATGCCTCATTGCTGCCTGTCTGAAACAAGTATCGCTGCAGAGATCTTGTACCTCTAGTTACAGCAACAGAATACATTTCAATTAAAAACAGATTAAAAATAGTTTTATCAACATTTCTCAAGGCCTCAAATAGAACAACCTTCAGCCCATTTAGTTAAAAAAACGATGAACAAATTCAACTGCAAAATAGTCCCCCGTTTCTAGGGGTTGTCATTAGAAAAAAGTCACAGGAATGAATGCCTGATTCTGAAGACATTCAGGTCAGTCTGTGATAGCTTCAGTGGGACAGTCATCTTCTGCAGCAGGATAAGCAGCAGCAGAGGATTGTTCTGAGTGGGTGTTTCCTTCTGTATTCCAAAGCTTTTTTCACTTGCTCTTTAGCTTCTCCTACATAGTCCTCGACATTTTGCATATTTATCTCAATGACATCAAAGGTGTCCGCCTGTTCCTCCACTAGTAGGGCCACCTGCAGAAAGAGCTCATGAACTTCCTTGATGCGACCTTCTAACTTCACAAGCTCCTTATGACGTGTCTCAATCTCATTCAAGGCTGAGCGAGCCCCCTTAACTTCTGACAAGAGATTCTCAGAGAAAACATCCCACTTGCCTTGCTCTATCATCTCCTCAATCTGGTTGCTAGAAACGTCTTTGCCCATGATCTCTAGCTGTCGTTGAATTCGAATCTTGCAGTTCTCTCGTTGGTTCATCTCTGCTGCATTGTATTCAAACATGGCTCCCTGAAATGAGTGCATGAGGTCAACATAGTGGTTCTTTGCTACCCTGGCAATAACAGACATAGCCCCATATTTTGTTACTGCATCTTCACAGAAATCTCTCATTATGTGAAGTTTCCTGTGGATGCTTTCTCCACGGGCCTTAATGTCTCTGGCAATACAATTAGTATCTCGTTTGATGCTACTAAGACGGCGCATGGAAGTAAGAAAGCGGTTGTTTTGCTTTCTGAGCCGCTTCACATCCTCTTTTAGACAGTCATTTTCTGTCCGGATGTTCTGTATGTTGTTATGGAGAATTTCCAAGGCATAATCAGTCTCATAAAGCAGAACATTGCGGGGTGAATTTTCATCATCCTCACTTTCAGTAAACTGTTGGTTGTGTAACCTGGCTAATTCATGCAGCTCGTTTAGCCGGTCCTTCATCCTGCCTGTAAATAGAGGAAGAGAAGGAAAGAAGTTTAAAGTAAATAAAATACTGGTTTACAAGTGTTGAAAGTTCATAACTAATAACTACATCATAGAATACTTTGAGATGGAAAGGACCAGCAAGGATCACAGATAACATAACTACATCAAAGGTAACCCAAAATGTCGATTTTTAATTTGTTCAGTGTATGTTTTACATGGATGGATCTCAGATACAAAACACTGGTGCTAGAACCCTCTTCTAGGAACTACAACAAAAAAGTTCAAGAGGTAAGACAACAAATCTTGAAGACAAATGCAAAAGTTCAATTGGACAATCCTCCCCCACTGCAAATGCTAGTCTTTCACTTGAAGAAAAAAAACAAACTCTTGAACAAATGACAGAAAGCCTTCAGCTATCAATACATGTAGACGTGTTATTAACTGAAGGCTTTCCACCGCTGCTCATTAGAGCACTTTCCTCCAGATCTTGACCCTTCATTATCAACTGCCCCAAATGTCACAGGTTCTCTGTCATTCTAAGCTTGCTTTTCCTGAGAAAAGACTAGGAAGCATCTCAGACCCAGAAATGGCATTTACTGGTAGCACTGGGAAAAAAAAATCTGAAATGGTGTGGAAAGTATCAAGGTAGGATAAATAAATGAATAAATGAATAAATTAATCAATCAATCAGTCAATAAATCAAGCAAGCAAGCAAGCAAGCAAAGGCACATTTAGGGCCTCCAGATGCAACCACTGACCATAGCGTACCAAGTGTCAGACAAAACAACACAGTGCTAGCAGCATTCTGTAAGCAAAACCATCCACCCAACCCTTATTTTTTTGTATGATGGAAACATCCTACCGGACGAATAAAGTAACACCATTGTTACAGACCAGGATCTGTTTTCTATGTGTTTGCTTCACATGTACTTAACTACAAATTTCATTAAAAAAAACATAGAATGAGTAATCTGTACAGACTAGTTACATGGTAACAAAGCATAAGTCTCATTTAAGTATGTTTAAGCTGGAAACTTCCCGTCACAAAAGCTGTATCTCCCATAATCCATTTAAATTAGTAAGAAAGAGAACCATGTTAAGAATCAGCACCAAACAGGACATCTCTAGATCTCTGTGTTTGCAGGATTCATTTTTGGTTTTCCAGGAATTAAAGTATCTTCACAGCATTTACAAACATGCTACTGCCATGAACAACACATCCCTTCATCGAGTCAGCAGTTATTCCCAGGTTAAGAAAAGTCACATGTCTGCATGCGCAGGAGAATAGGCCTAGATCTAATGTGAATTAAAACTGCAAGTTTATAATCAGTTTCATGGGATTGTTCAATGTGTTAAAGATGTAAGGGAGGAGATGGGAAAACTTCCATCACAGGTACATCCACCTGGGCTCATATGGTTCATTGTGGGGTATATGCTGGTCTTGAGAAGCATCCAGATTAGGATCACATTTACATTGAAGCAAACAAGTGAATTTCAACTTAAACCATTTCTTTTACAAGCAATGTAAATCAATAAAGTTCATTAATATCCTGACAGAATAGCCTTCATTCAGGAATCTACACATGTAAGATAATTGAATTTAAAACATATGCCACATAGATTCAACTCACATTGCTCATCTGACTGCATTCATGACTCTTACTGGCTTCCCTAAAGCCGACAATCCTACTTCTAGCCTCATCCTTGAACTGCTGTGTGCTATGTTCAGCAATTTATTCTTTTTGTGTTTAGCATCTACATTTGGAAGCAGCACACAGTGGTTTTTTATGACTTTAAAATGACAGTCCACAGCAGCAAGGTGCCATTCGTGTAAACTAACTCATGTGTGTGCAGGAGTATGTTGCCTTCGTGCTTACCAGTCCCTGAACTTGAGAAAAACGATATTTCATCAGCCTTCCACAGAGAGCAGACTGACAGCTGGCTAAACAATAATTACATTTTATTGTTTGTGCTTGAAAAACACAAACAGAAAAACACACTAAGAGCTGCCATGTAATAAACTCGTGATTTTGTAGGAATAGGTCTACCCTTCCTTCTCTCTACCCTGAAAAGTATAAATTGCAACTTGCCTTTCTCACACACAGCTATGTAAGGCTGATGGATTAAAAAAAAATAGGAAGAAATGGAGAAGGAAATACATGGTAATTCACAACAAGAAGATACTAATGCTGTAGTCAGTTCATGTGTATACTAATTCTGCAGCATCTCTATAAAAATGGGGTTTTTTTTAATGCAACATGAAAGGTTAAAAAGTCAAGCATTAAAAGAAACGTAAGGAGCTGCCAAGTGTGGCCTCAGACCATAGTGTTGCCTACACACAGGAAGATCATGCAATGAAACACTGGCCTATGTCCTTTCACTTCCACCAAGTCTCTGCGTACAGTCTGTGTGTGCTGAATAAAACTTGTACAGCATAAAGGGATAATCTCACTTACTATGTTACTACTGTAAATTTCCTCAGGGATTTCTCCTGTGAAATCTCTGGAAAGCTCCATAAGCTCATAACAGTCTTTTGGGGGAGGCAGACCTAGGAGCCCCATCCACAGACACAGGTTTCAGCCCAGAGTGATTAAGGACAACATTATCACTTTTGATGAGTTATGATGCCCTCTTGAGACACCTGAAGCAGAGTTCTTCGTACCTGGCACATTCAGAAGTTAGCTTTGGTCACTGCTGCAAGCCTTGGGGGCTTCACTGAGTAAGATGGTAAAGTAGCAAGGTGGACATCAGTGGAAGAACACATGGAGCGAAGCCACATGTGAGAAGCTTGTCTTCAATGATATGTACAGCATCACCCACAACTTCTGTGACCAGTAGATCCAGTAGAATCCAATTCTAAATGTGAGTAGAAGAATCAAATTATAGTTGCACTGAGAATCTGTAACCTGGAGTTTCCCAGTTTCTACATGCTTAGCTCTAAAAGCTACATTACTTGAAACTACATACCAAAGCTTACATTCAAGGTAGTCAACATTAGGATTTTTTAACTCTGCATTGAGGACCTGTACCCATCAGGGTAATAGCTCCTAACCAAAGGATGCCACCACTTCAAGCCTGACTTCAGAGTCCTGCAGAATCAGGGACTTTCGGACATCTTCTTTTATCTCCCCAAGTCTTCTTGTTTTCTGTTTCTAAAGTGCACCACCTAGCCAGCTTCCCACTTCACATTTTCAAGATGCTTTTCCTTATCTGCATACATTTCCTGGACACGATGAAGGACAGAAAAAGAATGACTTTCTGCCTGTACTTCAGCATCATATTAGGCCACAAACACCACAAATTGCAGAGGACACAATTCAACAGCTATTCAGCTTTGTGCCATAGCATGCTCAATTACTCTGTGGGTTAGCATTTGCAATATTTAGCCAAAAAGATCTGTGAGGTTCAAGAAAATATTTAGATTTCAACTTTCTTGAGCACCTTTAGCACAAAGAACACAGTATATTTATTTGGGACACTTGCAAACTGCTGCTTTGAGAAACTCATAATTTGGCAAAAATTCAGGAGTTTTACATTTGAAAAACAGCAGGCTCAAATGCAATGTCACCACAGAGGTCTTCCCCACTTCAAATTCCCATTTCAAACATAGGGGAACCAGAGCTTCCCAAGAGAGGACAGTAACTTCCAAGCATTCCTTTGATAGTGTCAGGGACAAAACTGACACTAAAGAGCTGAAACAAATGCACAAACAAGCATGGGAAAGGAGGGGGGAACGGATATCTGAAAATTTTCAGCTTAACGGATCAGCACTTAGAAAGGTTGACCTCCTTTATTAGATGCTGTTGTTACTCAGGAAAGTTTACATCTGCTTACACGTTGATAGCATTGCTTGTCATTAGAACAGCAATGTATTAATATATAGTGCATTACTAGTTTTTTAAGGATAATCTCAGCACTAATTCTTTAAAATGAGCAGCAATCTCTCTTTTCATATAGGGCCTGGCGCAGCAGTATAATCTGGGCTCCCAGGCTAGAAAGCAGCTCTGCAGAGAAGGACGTTGGTGTGCCGGTGGATGTGGAGTTGAACATGAGTAAGCGATGCGCCCTTGTGGCAATGGAGGCCAACAGCATCCTGGGCTGGAGCAGCAAGAGCGGTGGAGGGAAGTGACCCCTTCCATCTGACACTCGAGAGTCCACATCTGGAGTTCTGTGTGGGTGCCGGGGCTCCCCAGCACAAGAGACATGGACACACTGGGGTGAGCCCAGGGGAGGACACCAAGGTGGTCAGAGGTGCTGAAGCACTTGATGTATGAGGAGAGGCTGAGACAGCTGGGAATGTTCAGCCTGGAAAACAGGAAGCTTAAGGGACATCTTGTTGCAGGTGCTGTGCAAGGGAAGACCCTTCATGGAGATGTACAGCGGCAGCACAAGAGGCAACAGACCCAAGTCAAAACAAGGGAAAAGCCAGCTACATAGTAGGGAAAAAAAGGGCAAAAAACACCAACCCTCCCAAACGTTCAGAAACACTAGAAAAGGTGCCAGGGGAAGTTTTGGAATCTGCGTCCTTGAAGATACTCAAAACTCCACTGGACTTGACCCTCACCAACCTGAACTACCTGTGTGTGTTTTGAGGGGGGCTGGATTATATAATGTCCAAAAGTCCAGTCCAAATTGTTCTTGTACTCACCTTTACGTCAAAAGTTGGTGAACTTGACCATGAGTGCTAAATATTTAGCACTTATTTATTTAACACAGGTTTATTTAAGATACAGCTAACACATTAGAATATCAAAACACTAACTGCTCTGTATTCTGGAATAACAGCCCCAAGAGTATAAATGCCTTCATTCTAAGAGTGTGTGTTTCAATAGATTAGCTGCTAGTTTGATTTTCTTCTAAAATACTGTGCATATTCAAACTGGAATATATCCTGCCATGTTTGTATTTCTGAGCTAGCTAAATCTATCCCTGTAAAAACCAGGTTCCTTCTGCAGTCCATCATGGTGTGTACACCCAAAGACACACTCTCACACACAGGAAATACCGGCTAGGTAATGACTGTAGAGGTTACAACTTTAAAGACAGAAACGCATCAAGTACTTACAGTCAGCTGAGGACACGTTCAGTACTCTTCATGCTGGCATGCTGCTTCTCAGTATTAATTACCATAATGACTAGCTCTCCCATGATGCATGAGAAAGACATGAGCTGTCCTGTTGGAGTAAGACTACAGCCCATACGACTCTGTGTGACATGGGATTTCAGATGGGAAAGGAAGATCTGGCTCTGAAAATCTGTACCTGTGCATACACATAAAACCCCTTTCTGTTAGCCCAACACACATACCAATAGGAGTCCTGCAGAGCATACTTGCATTGCTGTGCTAATGTTATCAACATAGAAATAACATAAAGATGAAAAGTTCTTTCTATAGAAACAAAAGAGTTGCACACCTTTATTTCAGCTTTAACATTTGTGTATCTTATCCACACCTTAGTTTGGGGACAAATGGTGAAATAAAGCTGCAGTTTCAGCACATCATTCAAATGTCATCACTGGGAAGGAAGACAGTTTATGTCTTTTCTACTTACAGCACTCATAAAAGGCAGCTGCTAGTTAACACCAGCTTGTGGATTACCAGCAGTCTAGTCAGTAATCATTCTGATCCTTGAGTAGGGCTTTACAAGATGAAGCTTTCACTTCAGCTGAAGTGGCCTATCTGAGGAACAACAGATACTTCAAAAGAAGCCAGTTAAAAATAATTTATCATCTCAGCAATTCTCTTGCTCAGAAGGAAGAAGTCCAAAAGTGCTCCACTACAAACCCACATGGCTCATCCTGTCTCTGAATGACATGTGCTCTTCGTTGGATAACACACAATAGATGTGACCCAAGAAACAAGTGGTGAACAACTGAATTACTTCATTTCCAGGTGTGCATCAGCACATTCCAGTAACTTCCCATACTGCCTGTAAAGGATGCAGTATTGATTGAAATCCACTCAGATGGACTAGCTAAGTCGAACACGCTCCATTACAAAGAAATAGTGTGATGCTGTAGCAGAAAAAATTCAAGTCATATGTAGGTAAAAGAAGTGTTAAATGAATCTGAAACTGTTAATTTAAGAGTTGGAATCTCAGATTAAATCATAATTTTCTAGTATCTTTCTGTTTTGGAAACAATGATCTTAGACCAGATTTAATAATTTCACCTGCTGTCTGTTGTCCAGTAATAGACTTGATAATACTAATTAACTTGGAAAACAGACTATTGTTTACAATAGGTTTTCATCTTTCCACAAGAGCTTCTAATTGGCTCACAGCAGAATTCTAGTCATCTTTTCAGACTAAATTCCCTGATTTCCCAGTCATGCCCATCATTGGTGGAACAGCAGGCTTGGATTTCTCAAATTTCTTTTTTCTTTCTTAAGGAGCTTAAGGGAACACCAAAAATCATAATCTAATTATTAGGACATATTCCCTTCTGGAGCTGTTGTAAGATCATATCTGCATATAAACTCCAATATTAAGAACCATGACAGAAATCAGCATTTCAAAATCTTTTTGCGGCTGCATTGAAAGGAACTCATCTTCTCTGGAGTTTTTTGGATTGGGCAATGTTTAAAAATAGACAAAATATATTCAGGACTGAAAATACATCAGTTAACACAAGGCACCAGTTACAAAGCTACAGAAATACAGCAAGAAGCTGCAAATGTATTTGAAGACTAATAGACACTCCCCACTTCATGTTGTTGTCAAAGACTGCATACAGCAGGATACCTCCTCTATACTTTCACTCACCCTAGTGAGAAATGTATGCAGTTGCAAATGTCTTATGGCAGGTTTCTTTTCCCAAAAGCTTCATGAAGTGTCCATTTCTCTATTTGTGCCGGAACAAGCTATTTATCCTTTGCAGGCTATTTCTGCAGTTGCCAGAATCTCCACATCTCCAGTGGTTCCTTTCCTACTTTAAAGGATAGGAAAGGCCTAGAGGGAAAAAATTAGTATTCAAATAGTTTATTGCCTCTAACTTAAAGTAATGAGGTAATAATTGCTTGAATATTGATAGCTTTGAAGGTTCTTCATTGACTTCACTCAGTTTCTTTACCAGTACTCAATCTCTTCCACATAAAGTAACTCTCAATTTTTGTATGACGGCATATTACAAAATCTAGGGTGCATTTTGTACTTCCCAGATGTAATCAATGTGGTTAACCATCTTGGTGCTTTCCATAGACTGCTCATCAGGTTTTGCAGACATCAGTATCACAACTAGGTTGTACAGGGGCAACAGACAAAAACAGTTTCTCCACCTTCACTAGACGGCCCACTGAAAAGTGTTAAGTCTTCATTTGCGTTGTTTGAACTCTTCCCAAAGCCAGGAACTCTCTCCAGCAGTCATCATGCTTCTGCGTACAAATGGAAGTCAAGGACAGGAAAGGCTAATGCACACCCCAAATTTAGCTATTTCCTTTTCGTAAGGATGCTTTAGCATCCAGAATATATAGTTATATAGTCTGTTATGTTATATATATATATTTTTTTATATATATATTCAATACATATATATTGAACCTGCTAAATCCTTGGAATTCTTAAAATCTGTGAGCTGACTCCAGCCAGTTTTAATGTGCACAGCTTGCCAAAAACCAGAATTACAAAAAGTATCTGAACATGCACAGGATTGTATTTTACTCAGGGAGGAGAGAACCAATCCCACATCACTCTTCAATCCATGTTTTCCAGTACGTGCAGTGTGCTTTAGGCTGAGTACTGCAGTGTGCCCATCCTTCCTGCCATAGGGAACACTAAGGTCTTCAGGTAAAAATGACCTGGAGGCTAGGGGAGCAAAAAATGTACCTCCATGGGCTTGGCAAATGGTTAAGAGAGAGCCATGCCACTAACATAAACAGTGAGACAGTCATCCATGTATTTCTTGGCAATTACTACAGCTTGGGTTCATTACAAGTCACTGAGCAAGGAAATCACACGACGCACTCACAGGCAGTGCTGTCACTACAGTGCTGTGAGTACATACATTATCTAATTAATTACCTCAGCTTCCCTGAAATACATTGGCTCAGCGAAATAGTTACGTACATACCACATTTATGTAACTACTATTGCTACCACGCAGTGGTATTTATAAGTGATTAAGACATTATGCTGGCATCCAAGTAGAAATACGAGGTTGCATGTGATCATCAGTCAGAAGCAACACGTTCTACAGACATTTTTAAATCAGCACAACAGCATTACCTTTTAAAATGCACATATATTTAAAGCTTGTAATGCAGTGTTAATATCTGAGATTAAATGCTCTTTAAAAAATCCCTTTAATGTTAAATACAGGGTGTTTTATTGGTATTTGTTCATGTGGGCCAGTACACGAGGCTCAGTTCTGGATCCTACTGCAAAATCTACACAACTGTAACTGGACCAAAATAGTTTCAGTCAGGAAATAACCCCACAGCCACACATACATACCCACAGCTCAG
>JAVHNF010000578.1:2759-13833 GCA_034783455.1 Micropsitta finschii | reverse complement strand
GAACTGCAAGATAAGCATCTCCCTCTAGATACTGTTGTGTACATCATTGCTGCTGCAGGGAAGAAGGAAAAATAAAAGGTCATTTTCACACCTGAAGCAAGGTCCTATCTCTAGGCAAGTTACTAAGCACAGGTTAGGTCTTTGAAATGCAGGTAGGCTGTACTGCAGAGAAAAGCAGAAATCGGTAGATTTTAAACACATTCTGAAATGTAACTTCATCTAATTTTAACCACTTCCCAGTAGTTAACTATACTTTAGCATATATTTTACGTTAAAAGAGACAAACTTTATAGGCAATGTTTATGTGCATCAGGAGATGTGACACATGCTCCACAGTGTCAAGTTTGAGTTGACTGCAGGAGCAACTCCACCCTAACAAAGCAGTTATTAGAAGCACAGACGAATTTGTGGCCTGCATCACACAGGGGTTCCAGCCAGGTGAGAACAGCCCTACCCAGCCTTCAAAACCAGAGCTTGTTTCACCATTGCATCGACTCCAGAGTTGCAGGGTACCCAACAACCGGAGAATTGATTAAAACTTGCAATACTTCAGTTTTCCAAGTAATACTGAACAAGGCAGTGTTTTAGGAGCAATGATAAAAGCCTGTAGGACAAATACAATTAAACCCACCTCTTTTTTACTGTTGAGCTACATTCTAATTCCTATGCTTCCACTGAAGTGCAAGCTGTACTACATGGTTGTCATGAACTTCAAATCCAGAAGGAAGTCTGACTGCATTTTACTTAAATGCATCAAAATATAAATTCCATAGCAGGAAGCGCACTGTAAGCACTAAACCAGAAAACATTAGCGACTGGACTCTGTCTCTCAACATACAGACCTAATGCCATGTCAAGTACACCTACATTAATATTTAAAGTTTTTAATGGTGGGGATTTCCTTTCTCAAAACACCTCCAACACATTACTTAGTGTTTTGCAATTTGTGAGGTAAAACCCTTACACATATTCCCTATTTACACAACAGGTTACCCTCAGCAGAATCAGAAAGAAGCAACTCCATCCTAAACACACCTTCAAATATGTTACACGATATGCAGCAGGTTCTCTCTGGCAGTATCAAGGTCAGGTCCTGAGCTACTGTGGATCAGGATTCTTGTGTTTTGTTTTCTACTGATGCTAGAAATAGAGGCTAAATCCGAAACCTGCAGAGCATTGAGGCAACGTGGGAAAGAAAAGCATAGCAGGAAAAAACAGGAGGCAAACAGTTCTTAGAACAGAGCACCCCTTCACAAACACCATTTCCATTTCAACAGCCAAAAGCTTGGGTGCGCGTGATGTGTTTTTATTTGTTGCCCAGTGTTTATCTGATTGCCTGAGATTCCATTTTCATGGTCCAATTGCCTGAGTGCCAAGGTTTATCTCTGCTGCTTTTGTGCCCATTTACTCAGATTAACTTGGCATTTGCCTTCCTACACCTGAAAGAGTCACACTGAGAAGCTGTGTCACACTTTTCTCTCTTAAAAGCATAGAGGTGCTGAGAGTACCTGCTCTCCATGCCCTTGGATCTGAGTAGCTGTCAGCCACTTAATTTCCTACAGGCTTTTTTGAGGCTCCAGCAGCTGCACTTAGATATGAACAGTTCAAACACACTGTAAAATTTAACAGAAATTGCCCTCAAATATTCAGAAGCACCATCACTAACACTGAAATAACTTGTGCAAACAGGACACCAAAATATTATACAGAAGCAATGTTGCTGAGCACCCAAGACTGCTGCCCAGAGACAAGCAAGTGCTCAAACATTCTAGACTTATTGGGCTGCATTATTGTCACTATAACTTTATGCTTTGGTTAAGTCAACCAACACATGAAAGAGATAAAAACCCAACCAAACCAACCAGCCACCATGCAGTGAAGTTACTGAAGCTGATTTGTTCCGTAATACAATTCTCACAGCCTAAATTTTGCTAGGAAAGAACAAGGTAGCATTCCCTTATCCACAGGTATTAAACTACAGTGAATTACCATTAAATTATTTATACCTGTAATTTTCAAGTATTTAATAGCTATTCAGGTCCTCTGTAGTGTTGGTTCACGATCCAGTCTACAGGTACTGAAAATTCTATTTTTCATGCCTTCCTGCCCGAGGCTGGGGAGAAAAGAATGGGACAAGAATGAAAACCTGACAAGCTGAAGCAACCGAGTTTCACAACCCACAAACTGATTCAAAGCCTGCTTACAATGTAGAAGAGTTATTTCAAACCCAAGCAGTGTTAAAAGAAACACACCACAAAGACAACAGGTAGGTAAAAAGTATTTGCTTTTTAATATGCACTTCAGTCACAGTATTTGTTTTGAGATCATTACACCAGGTAACCTTTCCATTGTATTCTCAACATTTACAAGAGCTTGTCTATACACTGAAGGAGCAGATGCTAAGTACAGGAACTCAACAACCTCTGTTTTCAGAGCAAAAATAAAGCCAGTGATCAACATTCTTTCCATCCATCTTTAGGAATGATTGCTCAACACACCATTGTTAAATATGCAAACCCCATCACAATTAGCAAATGAAATTAAAGGAGAGATGCATTTCAACATCCTTGTTCTGGCATCCTTACCCGATGCCAGTAGGAAAATGCAATCAAAGTCTACTAAAACCATTTGAAGTTATTTTACAAACTGGATTTAGGCAGTTTTCAATTTTCTGTATCATTCTGGCAAAACCCAAAAATCTTTAACGAAAAACAATCCTTTAATGCCACTTGTATTAATAGAATAGAATACATTAAAAAGAGCATCTACCGATCAGAGCATACTGAAATGAAAACAGACCTGGTGTGCTAGCGGAATTTCAGTTGAAACTTATATATTTAAAGACATGACCCAAGTCAAAACTCAAGGAGAACCTGAGGGTCAAACCAGGTGTTAAGGTATTAACTGTGCGATAGTAAGTTACACAGTACACACACATACTTGTTTTTGCAGTATTTATTTGCAAGACCGTAGCACTGAGATTCCTCCTTCAGCAATAAATTATTTGCTATGATACAGCTTCTAAGACAATGGTGAGACATTTCTTGACGACTCAGAAGACAAACATACTGCAAAAGTCCATCTCTGAAAATGAGAAATAGAGACAACAGCCTCCTTGCATCTTCATTAGCTAGATCTCTTCTCCTCTTTGGCAGCAGCAGCCTCCATAGAAGCAGATTCCAAATCTTTGCTTGACTTTTCTTTCTCTTCAGTTTCATCCTCTTGAGGGTAAAGATCTGGGTATTTTTGCATGCATTCCTGCATGGCACGGAATTGGTCCACACAGTCTGATCCCTTTATTTCTTCTGTGCTATAGTGGAAACAAGAGAAGGCTGACTTGAACTGTTCCCCACAGGGACCACTAGCCATTCCACCCAGGCACGGGCAATTCCAATTGATATCTCCATTGGGCAATATCAATCCTGAATAAACAAGAGAGAAAAGAAGTTAAAGCTCCTTCCAAAAATGGAGTTCATTCAGTGAAAGCTGCTAAATACAGGTGTAAGTGGAAGTACTCACAATGCCCTATTCTGTAGCTTCAAAGGTGCTAAACACCTTCCATTTCCTGGCCAGGCTTTCTATCCCTGATCTGCGTGATCCTTTACTGGGCACCAGTGAGATCAGTTCTATATCCATGCCTGAGTTCAGTCTTTTTCCCTGGGCTACAATCACTGAGAATATTCTACGTAAACTTCAAAACAGATTGAAGACAAGACAATCCACTTGCCAGACTCTGCCAGGGGAACAAGCAAACCTTAAAATCATGTCATACAAGTTATAAGAAATTAATTCCAGCATTAAGAGTAGAATTCTTTTAAATCAAGTTGGATGGATGCAGTTTCCTTCTTGTTTTAAACGAACTCTAGAATACTAACCCACAGCTTCAGTGTCGATGTCTCCTTTTCAATACTGAAAGTAACAGCCTCCTTAGCATGATTTAGTCAGCTACAGTAATACTGTCATTTTTGATAGATGATGCTTTATTTGGTGAGATAGATTTGTAAAAAACACTCTACAGAGCTGTCCCTAGTACAGTGTATATGGCATCTTCAGGGACCTGGAGGAAAAGCAGGACTACTGAGGAGAGAGAGATGGCTGGCTGCTGACAAATTCATTTATGTCATCCTGACATAAAGGATGACATAAAGCAGAAAGAAGTTGGTCATACAATGTTTAAGAAACACAGCTTGCTCGGTAAACTTGATTCCTATATTCCTCCTCACTAACATCAACCAGTCATTTTAAACAGTCATTTTTCTAATACTTCAGAAAGAAAAAAAGTACATGAGGAGTAGTGAGATGTTCCTGAAGACACCACAGCAATGGAGTTACATGTAAAATAATTTTCTTCAAATATATTGTTCCTTTTGGAACCAGAACTGCCTTCTAAGCATGTGAATTAACAATGTAAGAGTTATGCCATAAACAATACATTCCTGTATATCATATGACATTGATTTGCACCTTTGCATTTATCACAGAAATAGCATCAGTTTTGGAAACTCTGCTTTAAAAAAATAAAAGAAAACCACAAAGGAATAAGACAAGAATTTCCTCATTGGTAAATACAGCAGCAAGCACACTTCAATGGCAAAAAACCCTGTTCACATCATACTGCATGAAGACTTGCATTAGCAATAAACTGCTGACATCACACTTCATCTCTCTTAGCTCCTGGGATCTGTTAATATTACAGATAAAGGCAGGAACAGCTGCATTTATGTCAACGCTTGTCTTTGTACTTGCTGCAATGAAATCCCACTGTTCTGAGAAAGTTTCTTACCTGTTTTGTGACAAACATCCCAATAACAAATTTATCTGCCAAGGATTCAGAATGTAAGATGACAGACACACAGGGAAGCAGGATTGAAAGGGACATCATCAGTCATAAAGAGTCCTGTACATCTGATCATTCATCAGGTTCTTTCTTAAAAGAATTAGGGCTTTGCTTCATCAGTCCTCTGGGGAAACGGTTTCAAAACTGTCTCTAAAATAAGATGCCAGGAACAAGTGTGGAAACACAGAGAAGGGAGAGGACAGCAACAACCTGTGTTTGCGATGCAATTTCACAAGCACTTTTAGTCAACTCTTGTATCATGTCTCTAATAACAAAAATAACTTCCCATGCATAAAGCTCACTAGTGCCTTCTTCATGGAAGACTAATAAAATAAGAAATTATTTAACTGATGGGAGCAAAGATCCCAATGAAAACAAGAGCCCTTTAACATTTAAATTCTTCCATGTGCAAAACAAGAAACCAGAAACAAGCTTTACAGTGAGAATGCTATTTCAAATTGCTGCAAATGAATTCTTAACTTGTTTCCATCAGCCACAGCTGTTAAGAGACACATACAATGAACTCTGAGACACTGCAATATGGAATGCTAACTTTGTCTGCCTTCCCATTCCATGTGGCTTCACTTCCTTCAATGTTTTTGGCTTAATATAAGCCATTACGATTTTGCCTGCCAAAATCTCGTAACTTATTTGTTTTGTTCTATCAATGTCCTAACTGATAGAAATAGAAAAAAAATACTATACAACTTTATTTTCTCCCAAAGGAAACAGAGCAGAAGTTTTCCCGAGTCATCTGCTAACTAAACTGCTCAAAGACATGTCTATTAATACCTGAAACAAAATGAAAACTAGCCAAAAAATCCAAACTACACATTTATATTAAGTATGAAAAAGGTCCCTATAAAAAAACACATAACCTCACATAGAAGTTTTAGCTGTATTATAAAAAATACTATACAATACATAAAACATCTATAGGTATCTATAAATGTAGATATAAACCATCTATACCATAAAACTGTTCTTCCTCAGATATGGCTGGTCTGTGTATAGCACAGCAAAAAAGATGAAAAGAGTCATTAGAGTTAATTAGGCCACAGAAGTTGAAGACTGGAAACCAACTCTTCCAATCAAAGCAGAAGTTAAATCAGAAAAGCCTGCACGTTGCCTTATGTGCAAATAAAGCAATATTTATTTTTTAGTATGGGAAGCAGAGCCCTTCCCATTTGCTTTTGGATAAAAATCACATGAGCTTCTGCACCTCAACATATTCCAAAGCATTTTGCCCATATGTCTTTCCTGCCCACAAATTTCATGCACACTAAATGCAACACTCTGTGATATGTCAATTGTTTCTGATTTGATCTGAAGAACTGTAGCCTGAGACTATTCAACTAAGAAGTTTTCAGATAATCCTTAAAACATGGCAGTAACTCACCAAATGCTAAGGAGAAAAAACAAAACCAAAATCCTCTCAACTTTTACAGAGTTTCTCATTTTAAATCGTATAGACACACATTGTCACTGTAAAGTGCCCCTGACATAACTAGCTTCTGGCTTTCTGTTTTCTTCCCTGCTTTATAATTTAAGATGCAAGTGATCTAACATGCAGTAAATACAAGATTGCTAGGAAAACCCCCACCATGACTTTTACACATCCAGCAAAATACATGTAAGAGGAATCAATTAATATGACATTTAAACAAGGAGGAAGTGGCTCTTGACTTAAGACTAGTTTCTTACCAAAATACATGGTACAAGACTATATGCCTGGGGTATACATACAAGGGGTGGGGTGTGAGACAGAAGGAAGACTAAACAAGCTCAGGAGTTTGTAAATTAGGTATTAAGGCAGGAGTTGGGCTTGCTAACAACTCTATCAGGTTGTTTAGACTACAGGAGAAAGGGGAGTTTGAGAAAGAGCTGGGATAGAATTGAAGCAGCGTGTTTACGTGCTGTTTCCAAATGTGGGGGATATTTCTTCTGGTTTTATGTTGTTTGGTCTATGCTCTTGGCAAAAAATTAGTGTTTTTCCTTTTTTTTTCTTGTAACCAAAAAGTCAAATTTGTTCCAGGAGAAACTTGAAAAATAACTCAAAAAAAAATTAAAAAAAAAAAATCTTTTTGGTCAACTCAAAATGTATTTTTTTTCTAAATTTGTTTGTTTAATTCTATTTCTTGACAAATTTTTGAACAATTTTCCTGTTTACCACAACAGTTTCCATATTGGGCCTGAATTCACAAATCTTTTTGGTTTTCTAAAAACTTTTTATCTTTTTATCCATCTTTTTAGCAAATTTCTTGTGGAGAAAGCATGCAATCCTAGTCCAGATCTGTACTGGAAGCTCTGACGCTTGGTGAAACCATCTGTACTTTAAACCAACCTAAGCACAGGTTAGTGCTGTTTTTGTGAAATGGTGGGGATCAGCTGAAATGATCACATACATCTTTTGTCATTTCTTTTCATCTGTATAATAACAAGTCTTCTCAGGCTGCAGGCTGAACGATGTCTGATTGTCAATAAGCCCTCTCTTGATTGTATCGTATGTAAATAATCCATGTCAATCTGTAGGATGCAATTCCAGGGTCTGAACCTGAGTTCATGGATACAAGGGTCTGGCCTTTCTTTGCTGCACTGATAATCAAGTTAATTATTAAAATGTAGGTTCTCAAGTGCTTAATTCCACTGCACCTGAAATCCCACTCCTCTGCTCAGATGTGGTGGCTCTACTGAGCCCTTCACTCTGGATAAATAAGATTATTCATGAAAATGAAGCTACTGCATTTATGTTTATATGATTCTTAGGCAGTTGCATGGTAACTGGAATTGCCTTTACTGTTATACATATTAAAACACTCAATAGATACCCTTTCAATAATTAATTAGTAATGAATGTAGAGGCTGTAGAATGATTTATCTGATGTGTTTAGGCTTTATCCAGTCATTAAACAGGCTAAAAGAGCCTTGTTTTATTGTGTAAGGACTTCTTTAGCAGGAGATGCCATGCACTGGTCTCCAAAATAACAGGAAGTAGACAAAACCATAGTGATACTGTCTGAACTGAATGGCATCAAGGCCAGCCAAGTGTGTGTGTATGCAATGCATGGGACAGAAACTGTGCAAGTTACAGAGCAGACTACAACATCTATGCTGGGAGGTGGACAGCAGTAGCAATTTTCAATCCGTTTTCAACACCTCTGATGCTCCTGACACTCACCCAGTGCTCTGCATCTCCCTTTGAATGCCCCACTTGGCTCTTCCAGTGCATGCAGCTTTCTCCTCAAAACAGGTAACATCAGAAGAGCAGTGCTGTGCCTTGAAATAGCCCTGTAGGACTTACTCTAATCTCTTAGCTGACTGTGAAATAAAGGGTTTCCATTACATATCAAAAGTGAGCATCTGTAGACTCAATAAACCCTTCACCTGTTGCTTCTTGCCTGTTCTAGGAAGAAATGAAAAGGGCATCTCACCAGTGGTCAGACTTCCCATTTAACTTCTCTTGGTAGAAAATAGGTATTCCAAAATCAGTGCTGGCTGGGACTGGCTGCCCTTTCCTTCTTACTGGAAACATGACCAGGGCTTCTTCTAAGAAAAGGCAAGGAGGGAAATCTCTGCTTTCTGCATGTTTTTTTACAGTGTTTTCAACACAAGATAGAGTAAAAGGTTTCTTCACTCCCCCAAACTCTCCTTTTGACTTATTATGGTGCTAATGGATTTTCATGCTTTTTTAAAAGTTGTGTACATGCTTGTTGGCCTTGTTCTTGTTAGCACTGGCTTTGCATGGGTGTTTGTTTTGTTTACATATGAACATGTGCACTTGTGTGCATTTATATCTATGTAAGGCACATGGATATTGGGGTTGGACTAAATGACCTTTGAAGGTCCCTTCACACCCATACTATTCTATGATTCTATGAACCACTTTGCTGCTGTGAGGGCCATTCTGTAGGACGTGACTGTCATTCAGTTACTTGAAACAAGGTGCTGGGGTGGGAACTTGCCCAGTCTATCTGCTTATCTGTTCATGTGGTTCCTCAGGTGGGGGCAGAGTTACCGTGGCTTCAAGATGCAATCATGGTAAGTCATGTAAATGGAGGATACTATTGACTGTTCACTTTTGCACACACTGTTACATGCACACACTTTTGAAAATTAGGTTCAGGGCATAACTGGTTACCAATGGAGCTTCACCAAGTTGGCTGCATACATTTGGTTTCCCTTATTTTTGTTTTAGAGAGCTATTCATGCTGATTCTGAGAACCTGTCTTAGGGCTTTGAATTTCCTTCTAGATGTGTCTCTGCATTAATCTTGTCTTATTCACCTAAAATAGATGATATGTTTAACTTTTCAGACATGATGGTTGTGTTCTGCTTTATTTCTGCAAAACAAGGAATTAAGTGTTCCCCGAAAACCTTCCCAGCTTTGTTCCCAGAAATAAAAGTATGGGAGTTTGTTGAAAGCCTGAGACAAAAACTGTGTGGAGGCAGATTTGGCAGAGCAGTTGATGGGTGTGCTACTGAAAAAGTTGCTGGGGAAAAATCAGACAAATCCTCTTGTAACATCCAAAGATTATGCTGTGTATTGAGGACTCTCAATGCTGACCCTGAGTATGGGTGCTTCCTTGAGCAACCTCACAGGGTGAGGCACAGGAGGCACCTGTGTTCTCCTAGCCTGCCAACTAATGAGGTGACAACGGGGTGTGATAATTCAACAGCCAGTGCTGGATTATATGGAGTCACTGCAGCCTGTTAACACTTCGTAACAATCCTGCCTGGTTTAGCTTCGCTGAACCTGAAAGGCATTAGAATAAGGACTGGAAAGCTGAAGCAAGAGGACAAGCACCCACACTGATCTAGAGGTAGTCTATATCCCTGTGGCAGCCAGCTCTGAGGGAGAACACCCCCTAAACATGATTCACTAAGGGCTTTGGCATCACCCATAGCAGGGAGACTGAAGTACGCTGTTAGAAGCAACTCCTGCAACACCTACAGCAGGCAGAGACAGCTACAGGGCTTAAGAACCAAAATTCCCTGGGGCAACCCTAGGAAAGTCTTCTTCGGTGTCACACCTCACAGCCATCACTTACACAGGATGGATGGAGCACTATTAGGGCCTCCATCTCCAGGACCCCCCATGGTCCCTGAGCCACTGCTCCGCCTGCTGCCACTGCCAGCGTCGGAACCGGCGCTGCTGGATGTGGAAGGCTGAGATGGGGCAGCAGGAGAAGAAGGGGTTGCACTGGGGGCAGAAGCAGCATTGGGGGCAGCAGCAGCAGATGTTGAATCTTGGACCCTGCAAAGAAACAAGAAAGGCAGCATTAAACTCCAGAGATGCAGGAAGGGTGACCGGAGTCCTCTGTGTATGGCCCCAGCCAGTTATCCCCACATTCCAGCCTGCATGGATGGATCCACAGCTGTGCTCCCAGATGCCTTCCATCTAGCTGGAATCTGCCTCCCATCTTGCTGCATAACAGCCCCTGACATCTTATCCTGGTGCACGCAAAGTGGTTTGACTGGTCTTACCCCCAGTTATATCCAACTCTTCCTTGAATCCCACTGAACTCTTTACCTCAGCTATATTCCTGAGCAATGAGTTTGCTCCAAACAGGAAAATCCTCCTGCTGCTCCCACAGAAACCACAGGAGGTTACAGCAGGGCTAGTGCATGGGGGAAACAAGGACCTGCTGCTGCTCTGCAAATCCTCCCATGCACTGAATATTCCCATCAGTGCTCCTGAGGGCAAAAATAAGTATCAGCGTTACTCAAACCCAAAACTCACTTTACTCGCCCCAAATAATGCTATTATGCCACTGACAAGTTGGGTTTTCCCACCAAAAAAACCCTTTCTCGAACTCCTTTTCCTTTTTCCCCCCTCTTATTCCAGGGCTTTAAATATCAAACCTGAAGGGCCCTGTCCACTTTCCAGCCTCAGCCGAAAACCAGGAAGCAGAGAATGGGGAAACAAAGCAAATAGGAAGCTGAACCAAAAAGGAAGAAGGAAGCTAGAGAAAGGTCACTTGGTTTCACTCAGCCAGGAAGAGGCTGTGATGTTCTCAGTCAGCACTTGTCTGTGACTATCAGGAGGGAAAAACAAGAACGAGCAGCCCAGGAAAGCTCTTGTTTCCCCTTTGAAATGGTTCACAAGTACCACAGGCAGCAGTAAACAGCATCACGCTACCTGGAGATGCTGCATCCAGAGAGAGGCCTCCTGCAGATACTGACAATACACACGGCTTTGTAAAGAAGAGTGGGGGGAAGAAAAGAAGGCACTAATCT
>JAVHNF010000577.1:0-12801 GCA_034783455.1 Micropsitta finschii | reverse complement strand
CACAATTCACTCCCATTGCACACAATTCACTCCCATTGCACACAATTCACTCCCATTGCACACAATTCACTCCCATTACACACAATTCACTCCCATTACACACAATTCACTCCCATTACACACAATTCACTCCCATTACACACAATTCACTCCCCATTGCACACAATTCCCTCCCACACAGCACTGACCCTGGTCCTCGGAGGCAGCCGGGATGACAGCGAATGAGGGGAGCAGGCTGAGGAAGACCTCCCACCCCACGCCTGCTGTGAAGGGGAGAGACCAGGTCTGAGTGGGTGCAGCTGGGTTTATGCCATCTACTGATGAGGCTGATGCCATCAGCTCCAACCATTGCCCATTTCCGAGTGAAGGAAACCTTGGGTTGTTCTACGGGGAAGATGCGAGAGGCCCGCGTTGGGAACAGGCAGCCTCATGCAATTAGCAGAGCTGCTCATTATTTTAAGTGAGACTTGCCACTGCTTCCAAACCCTGAGCAAGAGCAAAGCCAGCACTGAACGCAGGATACCTCTAAGGCTGGCTCAGACAGTAAAATCAAAGGCAGCCTGATACTGAGAGGTCTCCCTCCCTCCACCTGCCAAGAGGGAATATCTCAGTCACCTGCACCCAGAACAGGACTTTGTCCCTGTTCCTGTCATTAATTTATAGCCTGTGAATTAGTGAGGCCCCAGAGATGCTCAGATCCCACCTGTTTCCACCACGCGCCTGCCACTGACATTTGGAGCCATGGCAGCAGGTACCGGCACCGGCAAATGCTCCCATAAAGCATCGCTAATGGTGCGCCTGCCACAGTCCCTGCCTTGGGTGCTGGCGTGCATGGGCACCGAGGGGAGCACAGTGCCTGGCTGGTGGGGATGGACACATGCACCCAGTGCACTTAGACAGGAGCTTTCAGCAGGGCAGTGGTGGGATGCTCAAAGGCACAGTACGAGGCACCCCGAGTTCAGTGCCATGCAGCACCCTGTGCCACTAAGCCACAGCAACCTCTCCGCCTGGTCCCATCCCTTTGGCAGAGGTCACAGTGCTGCCGGTGTCTCTCCATTTATTCCCAAAGCACAGCACTCCGTTAATTGCTGCCATTCTGGACACCAAACAAATTGGCCCTAAATGTGTTTTTTGCGAAGCAAGAAGTGTTTTGTTAGAAGGGACCGGGAGGAGGGCGGGTTTGAAACCACTATCACCGTAATGCGATGAAATTACCATGTAGCACACGGGGGGCTGAAAGCTGCAATTAATATCCCACACCTTTCCCAATCCTTTGTGTCATGACAGTGCTGGCAAAACAGCAGCTGCTCTGGGGCTGCATCAGGGACCAGTCCCTGCCCTCCGCTTGGACCCACTACGAATGCTTGGAAGCCAAGCACCTCATCCCCTTCCTCTACACACAGACAGAACCAGTGAGGCAGGAGACTCCCATTTGCCTCCCCTTCCTCACCGTGGATGTTAGCTCCCTTCTAAAGGATAAAGGCACTGGCAAGCATGCTGCCCACTTGATGCTTGGGCATCCGAGCCAACATCAGCCACAATCACAGATGTCGAGCACAGCACATCTCTACAAGCTTCTGTAGCCTAAACCAGAGCCACTCATAGCACTGCCATCAAAATAAGAGCTCAGGGCAGTCACGAGACACCAGCACCGGACCCACACGAACCTGTGCTCCATCAGTTCTACTGCTGCCTGAGGAGCGAAGGAACGTGCCACCCAGCACCATGGTGCCTTCCCCCTCAGACCTGCCCACCTGCTGCTTCACTGGAGGAGCTCCTACACCAGCCCAGCAGGCACGTTCTCAGCTCTCTGCTCCAAGGCTCCATTACCCCAAGCAGCCCCAGCGCAGACACCCAGCCAGCACCCAACCTTCTGAAGCCACCTTCCACATTCCCCTATGCCAAAGGGTTTATTTGCCAGCTGGGGTATGAACAACCCAGCTGAGCATCCTGCTGCCACCCCGGCCCTTCTGCAGGGCTCTGTGCTGTCAGGCAAAGGGAAGACTGAGGTTGGAGATGAATCACAACATGATTTCTAGGCAAAGTCCCATTAATGCAACTGCTCAGAGGCATTGCAGATCCTACCCGAGTACTGTAGAGATGAAAGCCTTATTTATGAGTAAGATATATCTGCAGAGGGAGCAATAAACCACAAAGCAAAGTATGAAGGTTTGCAGCCAATGCTGTAAAGTTTTACACTCCCAAAACTAGGAATAAAAGATATACCCAACCGAAACAAAGCGGATGGAAAGGGTTTCCACAGGACTGTAAAACAGCCTTATAACAGTTAATTGCTAGTTCCTTGCTGCAGCACAGAGAGATTTAAGCCAGGAAAAGAGTGGTGTAAATCTCCATTGAAGAGCAGGAGAAAAGAAAGGGGAGCAAAGGGAGAAGAGCACCAGGAACATGAACCTTTTGTTTGGGATCCTCTGCACCATGCAGAGGAAGAGGAAGCTTCTGTTCCCAGCTCTGCGTCGCTGGCCCCGCTGCTCCCACCAGAGATGCTCTGGGAGCAAAGCCATGGGGTGAGAGTGGGCAGGACCCCAGCAGCCTGCTTCTTCCTCAAGGACTCAGGACATAGCTAAATCACATCAATGCCCTCATAACAGGGAAACTCAGGCAGCAGCAGTGCTTGCTTCTGCCCCCAGGAGGAAGGGGCACAGGGAAAGGCACGGCACCAGGGTATTATTTCTCCAAGTCCAATGGGGAAACTTCGAGTGCAATGCTTTTGACCAAGTGAAATACAGGAAAACCTCAAAGTGCTCTCCACAACCACCAAAGCAACCAACCAACCACTGCACTTCAACCAGCTCCCACCAGGACTCGATGCATGACAACCACCCCAGAAGCTTCCATCCTTGGAATCCTAACAATGCTTGCAAGAGAAAGCTGTGCAAAAGCCCCCGAGAAGCTGCTGCATTTCAGAAACGGAGCACATTTTATCCTGAAGAAGCACAACTGTTTCCACCTCTCTCAAATAACCAGTGCTGCCAATAGAAAACGTGCTCCTTTCTCCATCAAGTGCCTGAGCCGGGAAATATTTGCTTTTCAGGTGATTTCTTTACACATACCCCTGCCAACACAAAGGAGAGGAGCATCCAAAGCTCAGACCAGTAAAAAGCACATAAACCAGAGGACACTTCTGCTCCTATCCTCTGAGGACCATTCCCAGCTCCACTCTGCCTCATGATATTCCCTGTTGCTTCACTTACCTCTCTCCTGGGATGTGGGCTCAGCAGGAGGATGGGAAGGGTGCTGGGACGGGCTGGAGCATTCTGCAGGGCTCTGACGCTGCTGCAAAGGCTGGGAAGAGTTCTGGGGCTACTAAGGCTTAAAGCCAGGTCCCCGGCTGAGATCCCACTGTGAGGCACAAGCCTGCTGCTTTCAGAGCAGATCTCAAGTATGGAGACAAGCTCCTCACTCACAGCAGGCCACCTAAGCCCAAACCTCAAGTGCTATGAGATGCTGCAACTGCTGAGACCTCCCCTTGGCCCCTGCCCTTTATAACTTCCTGGCTGCTGCTACACAGGTGATGGGACGAGGGCAAGGTGCTGCTCCTTAGGCTGATGGGACACAGCCCCGTCTCATCAGGGAGGGCTTTGCTCCTTCCCTCCCTTCGGCAGCTTTCTGCAGGCACTTCTCCTTTTTGTGCATGGTGTTTGCTGTCTGCAGAGGCAGATTTTGTGTTACCCACGGCTGCACGCTGAGCGGTGCCTTCCGCAGTGTAAATATCAGAATGCTGTTTATATCAATCAGAGGAGCACTTAGGTGGAGATGACAATGGAGCCTGCAGAGCCCTAATCACACACTTCCATTGAAATACAAGTGCGGGGGGGGGATGGAAATCAGGCGCCTGGAGCTGGCGTTTCAATGGAGGCAGGAAGCGCCAGCAGCAGAGTGGTCCAGGGGCCACGGAGTGAGGGTTTGTATCCCACTGCCGGGAGCTGGGCGTGCGGAGGGGGGCCATGAGATGCTCACAAACACCCCGAGCTGCTCTGGGTGCTTGCGGTTTACATCCCAGATCATGTCCCTCAGTGAATGAAACAGGTTCTGGGGGCTGAAACAGCCACGCTGCACTGGCAAACAGCACCAGAGGCAAGCAGGAGGCCCCCCATAGCAGCCAGCCACTGCTTCCACATACCTCAGCCCAACTGAAGAAGGCATCAATCCAGAGCCTGCAAAGGGCATCTGCTTTGGGGCTTGGGCCCTGGGCAGGTTCCCTTGGAATGGCTGGAAGGAGCCCCCAGCCCTGCCAAGCCGGGAGGGAGAAGCGAGTGAGCCAAGGGAAAATAGAACTATGCCAGGAGGATTGAGAATAGGGACCCGCTCTGGGCTGGTGCAGTGGCCCTGGGGCTCATTCCCACCCCCAGCACTTCCCAGGGGGCACAGACTGAAGCATCGCTGGGGTTTAATGGCTGATTTTCAGGATCACTTTGCTCCTGGCGCCTTCCCTTTCATGAGAGCACCCGCTCACAGCCTTGTGCGGGTGGGTGAGCCTGGTTATGGTGTGCAGCACCTCAAAGGTTCCTTGAGCTCTCCTCTCCTCCTCCCGGTCCCCTTGCACTGCTGAGGTACAGGCGGCAGGGACAAAACCACCCTCATCAATGGGGTTTATCTCAGGGCTTCCAGCTGCAAGGCTGGGAGTGCCGGTGTCTGCTTCAGGAGCCGATGTCCCACAGTAAAGACAACCCAGGTCTGCTTCCCATGGCCAGGGGCTCTCATGGGGTCAGTGGCTTTTAGCTGGGGTCTTGTCACTGGAGTAACGGGGAGCACTTTGCTCTCAGAAGACCTTTCCAATATGCTCACATCCTTTTCACACTTGCTGTCATCAGCAGCAGCACGTTCTGCATAGGCAGGCCTGGCTGTGTGTGCGGTGTGGTGAGCAGGGTTTGTTAAACGCTCACTTTGTGGTCTAAAATAGCGCTTATTAGCTGGGGGATGCGGCGGCGGCTCCTCTGCCCGTCTCTCCTCACGCAGCTCTTTAGGAACCCCAAAGGCCAATTATATAGATTTGGCCGGTAATGAGCCTAAAACTGTTTGATCATTTCGGCTCCCGCTGCGCCCGTGGGAAGAGGAGGAGACGCTGCTGCTGCGGGAAGCGTGGGGCTCTGCTGCCTCTTCGTGGTGAGGATGGCGAAGGAGCCGCCACCACCGTGTCCCCTCCGTGCCACCAGGACACGGCGTGGGGCTGCTGGGGCACGGTGCAGGCAGGGTCTGTGGCCAGTGCTGGAGGCAAAACCCAGGCCGCGAGGCTGGGAACGTGCTGGTTGTTGGGGGGAGAAGTTCCGGTTTTCCAAGGAAAAGCTGGTAAAAATGAAAGCAACGAAATGACTGCAGCGGATTGGGAACGTCAGCAGGCACTTCTCATGGGCTGGCAGCGATCTGTCCTTCCTGTGCAGACACGGACAGTCCCGGCCAGGGCATCTAATGGCCTTAAAACTTCCTTGCACATCCTATTACCAAACACGCCAGCTTCAGTCTGCGGTTGAGGAGCAGAGGTGCTGGAAGTGCTGATGTTCACGGAGCCGCGGGGCTGTGAGCACAGGTGACACCGGCTCACGCTGCTTCACTGCCGTCAATTACTGCACAAACAGGGCTGGGAACGCAATCCCGGGGATGGCTGTTGATCACGGGGGCTTCAGCAGGGAGTTACTGCAGACACTGCGAGGCCGGGTGCAGCAATGGAGTGTGGGAGAGGGCCCTGCTCGGGAATGGGAGCGTGTCCGGAGCGGAGGACGCAGGAGGGTGGGGAAAACTGAAACTAGAGAGGGGCTGCACTGCGCTGTGTGCAGCAGGAAGAGCGGGCGCAGACTTTGCTCCCGGCAGGATGGACGCTCCGGCTGCCTTCACGGACGCTGAGTTCTACCAGCGCAGCTTCGACCCGCAGGAGTATATGAGGGAATTCTACCACCTGGGCAGCGTGCAGGGACATCCAAACACGCTGCTGACACAGAGCCTCAGGAGCCTCTTCAATGCATTCGCCCTGGGTGAGTATCCCACGTCCCTGCCCCGAGTTGGGCAACAGCAGCCAGCGCCATTTGCAGGGCTGCAGGCTGCTGCGTGACCGACACAGTGAGCTGTTTGATATGTACATAAACATGCGTACAGATCGTGTGTTACATATCGTATAGTACATTAGGTAGCAGAAATATCCGGCTGGATGTTTCTGTCCCGGGGCACAGCCTCACCAGGATGGCCTTTCCCTCCTCCACACCAGACGGGCTCAGTGGCCATACCCTGATAGATGCCCCTCCATCTACCAGCTTCTGTCCGCCTGTGAGCGCTTCCAGGAGATCGTCTCCTTGGACTACACAGACCGGAACCGCCAGGAGCTGGAGAAGTGGCTCAGGAATGAACCGGGAGCCTTTGACTGGAGCCCAGTGGTGAAATACGTGTGTGAGCTGGAGGGGAACAGGTGAGGCTGGCTGCCACCGGCCACAGAGCACATGAAGGTGCTGGATAACCCCATCACAAGCCTCTGTCTGTCTGCCTATTTATTGACTTGCCAGGGAGAAGTGGGCTGAGAAAGAGGAGAAAGTGAGGAAGAAGGTGAAGCAAGTTCTCAAGTGTGACGTGACCAAAGCCAACCCCACGGCCCCGTGTCCCTGCCTCCTGCTGACTGCATCGTGTCCACCCTCTGCCTGGAGGCCGCCTGCAAGGACCTGGCCACCTTCTGCAGTGCCCTGAGGAACATCAGCACCCTGGTGAAGCCGGGGGGCACCTGGTGGTGCTGACGGTCCTCCAGGGAACCTTCTATGCCTTCAACGAGCAGGTTTTCTCGTGCCTCTACCTGGAGAGGAGCATGGTGGAGGAGGCTGTGGAGGGCGCTGGCTTTGACCTGAAGCTCAGCGAGGAGCAGCCGTACATGCCCGGTGATACCCGCACGGACTGCGGAACCGTGCTGACCCTCGTGGCACACCGGCGTGCCTCTGCCACCCTGTAGCACATGGGCTCTGGGGGGAAAAGCAGCAGCGTGCCCCGTGTCCTAAATCCCTGCCCATGAAACCCGTCCCTTTACCTGACAGCAAATAAACGCATGAGTGCTCCAGTGCTGTTGTGGCCTGGGATTTGTGCTGGGAGCTTGTCCAAACCCAGACCCATTTCTGGTTTCTGGGCACATCCCACATACCCTCTGAAACGTGGGGGGGAAATGGGTGCTGTCAAGGGGAGCAGCACATCCTGCACCCAGACAGGCCCCAGCTCCCGCAGAACCAGGGGTGCCTGCCCATCTTTCTGGGTGTAAGAAGTGCTGGGAACAATCCTGTGGCCGCAGCAGTCTTGACCCGCTGGGCACTGGCAGAGCTGCAGCGATGGGGCTCAAAGGGTTGGTGCATGACAAGGATGCTCTTCCCAAAGCAGCCTCCTCTGCTTGCAGCCCTGCTGGCCACACACAGCTGCTCTGCCGCCCTGCAGACAGCCAGACCTGCGACATACCAGAGATCCAGCTTAGAGACACTCGAGCTGGGGCATTTTCAGTAAGAATTTGTCTCAGTGCACTCCACATGCCTCAACCTGCAGCAGCTCTTAGTGGCAGTGTGGGACTGGCGGCTGAAGCAACTCCCTTGCTCACACCCACTGTCTTATGGGGTAGTTTTGGTTCAAGAATGAATTTGGAAGTGACACATTTTCTCACCCCATACCCAGGTGGAGTCCTGTCACAAACTGATGCCTTCTGACAGCAGTAAGGGAGTGAGTGTGAAACAGACCAGAAGAGTCTAAAGGTTGGAATGAGTCACATTCCCCAGGCGCTGTACAAAGTACACAGTGCTCAGTGCCACTTGCCCTCCTCTCCACCCCCTGCCTTTCAGTTTGTTGACAAGAACCTGATTAAAACCCCTCCACCAAACCACCCCTGGAGCCAGTGGTGCTTGTTTTCAGCACTGCCACAAGCACTGGAACAGCCTTGTTGCCCGGCTCCAAGACACGAAGCTGGACACCGGTGGTGGTTCAGAGGCTGCCCTCAGGCTGCCCCACTTGCTGCTTACCTCTAGATGTAATAGTTAATACTGGATAGAAGCTGCTGCTTCTGAAGGCCATAAAGCCCCCCTGTGCCTGCCAGGGGTGCAGCAGAGGCAGGAATTCAGCAGCTGCTGCCACGCTCTCTGGAACACGCTGGTGCCTTTAGTCGCTGTTTAACTGTTCCAACACGGGCATCGCTGGGTTTTTATGGTCTGCTTCAAAAGCACGATTCCCTTCATGGGGAAGTTTGTAGCTACAGTTCCCCTTCTGTCACAGCCTGGAGGAGGTGTCGAACGGCTCTCCTGGCCAAGAGCCTGGTGTTGTTCTGCTGCTGCTGCGTGTGCCCTGTCTGAGCACACAGCCACAGCAGTGAAGCAAGACCATGGCCAAAGCCCAGTGCGTTCAGTACCAACCACAGGTGCTGGTTTTGGCTGCTCCCCTCCCTCTCTGTGCAGCCTCAGATGCTCCACGGCTGCAGCGATGTGGTGCTTACTTGCAGGAACATTGATGTGTTCCGGACCACCATGCCAGGCTACAGGAAGCAGGGACACAGGAGGAGTAAAACACCCAGCGTCTCTTCTAATGCTGCAATCAGAAAGTGGAAGTGGCTGAAATCTCAAGAGTGCCTGTGGATTTGGAGGGAAAACAGGCACCGAAGGAGTGTGGTTTGCCCCCCAAAGCAAAAAACCTTTTGGTTTTCCATTCTGCTGCTTTGAAGAGCAAAAAGAGCATGAAACGCTAACACAAGGGGAAAACAGTTCTCTGCTTCCTCACCTCATGGTTTCTTGGGTCTGGGACGTGCTGTGCAATACCTGAGCCATCAGTACCTGCTGCAGGTCGAGGTTGCCTGCGGATGGCCCTGGCCTGGCCATAGGGTGCCTGGTACATGGAGCGAGCTGGCAGTGGCGTGGATGTGGCATGAGCTCCAGCGAGGCCGGCAGGACCCAGAAAGCAGGAAGGGAAGAAAGCAGAGGGAAGTAAACGAGGCTCTAGGGAAATTAAGGCAAAGTGGGAGCCCTGGCAGCGTGAGGTAATCATTTCCTTTCTGAACGAGTAACTGTTAGAATCTAACCAGGCGCACACGATTAAAGCAGATGAATATAAATCCTAGGTGCGGCGGCAAGTAATGGAGTGAAGAAAATGAACAGCACCTCATTAAGAAAGAAAACAGGATCTGCCATAATGCGGCGCAACCGAATGAAAGATGAAGGCTCAACTTCCCCTGCCAAACTTTCTCCAGATGGGAAATGCGCCGGGTTTACATCCCGCACCTTCCGAGGGAGCTGCGGGACAGCTGGCACTGGGAACAGCCATTGGAGAAGGCACAGGGAGGACCGAACAGCCCGGAGACACTGCCCGGCCTAACCAGGGACCCAGGGCCACCCCTTCCATGACACCTGCCCTCAGCGGTGGCCATGGCGCATGGGCTGCGGGGGGATCCGGCCCGGTGGGGCGCCTGCAGTAGCACCCATGGGAGACAAGGGGCAGGAGCCTCAGGAGAGGCCACCCCGCAGCCCCGCGGGGATCCCGGGTCTTGGCGCTTCCTCCCGGCACGCAACCGACCCGGGCCCTTCCAACCTCGGTCCCGGTTCTACCGGCCGCGCCCTGCTGCAGCCGCGGCCGGTGCAAAGCTCACACCCGTTGTAGCGAGGACCCGGATTTATTGTGACAGCCAACGACCGAACGCCGGTCACCGAACGCCGGTTGCCGGTCACCGGTCCGGAGCCTCCGGTCCCTGCCCGCCGCTCCCTGCCCCTCTCCAGGCCACGCCCACGGAAGGGGCGTTACGCGCACGCCGCCGCACTGACGTCACGAGGGCGGTACCGCGGAGCGCGGGCTGCCCGTGCGCGGCCATGGGCGCGGCGGCGGAGCTGGACCGGACGCTGTTCGTGGGGAACCTGGACCCGCGCGTCACCGAGGAGCTCATCTTCGAGCTGTTCCACCAGGTACCGGCCGCACCGCCGCCGCACACCGGGGAGGCCAGAGGCCGCAGCGCGGGGCGGGATCGACCCCGGGTACGGCGGCCGCCGGAGGACAAACTTGTGGGTTTAACGCTTGTGCTGGTCGGTTGCAGGCGGGCCCGGTAATTTATGTGGTTACAAGATGGATCCAGTATGCCTGCTCTATTGTAAGGGGTATCAAAATGCAGAGAATGTTCACCCTCATGATCACCCTGTGAAACTACTAGTTCCTACTGAAAGATTTGAGTTGCTGTTCCTTACCTAGAGAAGCAATGCAAACTAACTGTGAAAACGTGAGTGAGCATTTTATTACCGCTCTGCTTCAATGCAAGATGAAAATCTGTACTATATGTAACTATATTTTTGTCATTTAAAAAGCTTCTATTTTTTATTATCCTCATGAATGGTTGACAAAATATATTGGGATATGCTCCCACACAATAAATTCCCCTCTGAAACTTTGGGTCTTTACAGTTCATGGTTTGCTGGAATTGCACTGTTTATCTCGCGCGCATCTCATGACAGCTACTGGAACTCTGCCTGTCAAAGAACACTTGGCCTGAAAGCAGGCCAAGGCGAAGTTTGGTGTGCCTGGAGCTCAAATGCTTTCAGAAGTGGCCATGTGCCAAGCATTAGGGTGCAATGAACCTCCCTAAATGGCAATTTATGTAGAGGTGTGAGAGATGCAACTGGTTGGTATAGGGCATTTTGGCAGACAGGAGCGGTCCTCTACCATAAACTGTGCATATGCTATATTTTTAAGTAGATATAGCCCAGGAGCTATAAAAGAATGGAATTGCAAGCTTGTTTTCTACTGAGGAGCTGTTACTAAGATTAGTATTAATCCTGAAAAGACAGAATTGATCACTACTCAGAGGCAGTGTAACTTAAAGCAAAGAAGCAAGGGTATGTTTGGAGTTGATCAAGGATTGGAACTGAACGTACAGGATCATCACACAACAGATACAAGGTGCACCGATGTTTCAGGGAGCAGGACAACATTAAGCTTTGAACAGGAACTGAAGACCTGATTCAGGTACTGTGCTGAAGACTGGAGCGCCTGTGAAGATCATTTGAGTTAATCAATACAGGGAACTTGCTGCAGCTGGGAACTTGTGATTTTAAGCCATCCAAATGCAGTCCTCAGTCTAATATCCCAACAGATGGATTTTCCTAAGCCAACTGGAGCCTAATCTCCTTAGATGTGAGAGGAAAAGAGCTCACAGTAGTAGCACTGTTGACTGGCAATGCAATCAAGGGTGTTGTGAGTTTTGCTAAAGCCCATGCACGTGACATTCGTATTGGTGGTACCGCATAAGTTGCAGAGGACCTCTGCTCTGGAAAGGTGCCCCTTCCTACTTCTGTGCTAGGGTTTGTGGTAACTATAGTTTCCCAGTGTGCTTGGTACAGCTCACAGTTCTGATCTTTTTCTTTGCCTTTAAAGAGCAAAGTGGTACATTCGTGCATGACCGCTGCAGCACTAATTAGTTCAGTGTAACCAAACCACTAATGAGTTGCAAAACCAGACCAATCAATGGTCCATTTGATTGAAAGCTGTACTGAGTTGTTCTGCCTGTCACATCTCTGTCAGCTAGGTGGTATTTCTATATCATTCAAATTTTTAATGATTGTTTCAACTACATTGCCTAATGTCTGAAGTAAGGCCCTGTAAGCAACAGTCCCTGTTACTTGAAAATTATATATTTGCTACCTTTGGCATTGCAGTTAGTGTTAATGAGTATTTTCTAGGTCAGCCACTGCTTCATCATTAGGTTTCTCCAGAAATACTGGATGGAGACAATCTCAGTTGGTCTTGTTCCATTTTTCCAGGTGAGTATACACTGTACTTTTTCTCGTCCTTTGCAGCGAGTTCCCTGTTCTGTGTGCTGTCAGGTCAGCAAACTGCAGGGTTGATTTGTTAAACAAGAGCTACTGTCCAGTGGGTGACTTTAAAAGAGCCTTTGCAGCAAGTGCTAGTTCAACAAGGAACTAGATGCAAGCAGAGATGATAATTAGGCAACTTCACTGCTTTTCTGATCAACTCAGAGACTGTCAGTGTCCCCATGCCACTTCCAGTGGGTCTGTCTGATGCCTCTCCAGGGAAGAAGCCTCCTTGCTGTCATACAGACAGTCCTGGTGTTTCTCTCCTGTGAATGTGTATTTACTGTGCACCAGCTCCTGGTTAGGACAGATGTCCATCCCTCATGCAAACTAAAATTTGATTTCTAGAGGCTTTTCTGATCTGAATCCCTGGCTGTGGAAAAGCTGCAGGAACCTCTGCAATCTCTGGCAGAGTGCGATAGTGTCATCACTGCACAATTGTGCCTTTTTGTTCAGTCATCTGGAAGCTGACAGGGGTGACATACAGCTACAGCAGAATGGGTTTTCAACTGCAGGAGCTGGCCATTGGGTTTTAATCTCCAGTACTTGCTTCAGTCCACATGGGTTAAGAGACTGATTTCAGTTTCCAGTCCTCTGAGTCACAGGTGTATTGAGGAGAAGTGGAGTTACAAAACCAATGTGAAGTCCAATCACCACGACAAATTCCTGTATGGTAACATATTTGGCCTGCAACATTTATAAGCTCTGTCTCACACCCTTATCTTGTAATTACTTTATTAATTACCTATGTATTGGCTTGTTCCCCAAGAGCATGCTTTCATAGATACTGTTCCTGCAAAACACAGAATACTGCTATTGTTCAAGCTATAGTTTTTCCTTTCTGTACATCTTTTTTGCATTTGCTATTCTGTGCTTGTTTCAGCTGCATGCTTTGTCTTGCTCTTCTGCAAAAGGAGGAAGGTAATAAGTAATTGGAAGACTTAGTGAGAAAATGCAATATAAAAGATCTAATGTTCAATCCTCGGTCAAGGTGGAAGGA
>JAVHNF010000566.1:0-13687 GCA_034783455.1 Micropsitta finschii | reverse complement strand
GCACAGGGTGCCCAGAGAAGCTGTGGCTGCCCCATCCCTGGCAGTGTTCAAGGCCAGGTTGGACACAGGGGCTTGGCACAAGCTGCTCCAGTGGAGGATCTGAGCATCATCAGTGCTTAACCTGCGGAGGCAGCAGAGCCCTCATCATGGCCACTCTTTGCTCCACAGCATCTTCATCCTCCCCTTTGCAGCGTTAAACCCACCACTTTGGCGAATGGTTACTTGATGGTTTATGTGCTTTTTTTTTGTCTAAAATGAAACATTTTGGCACGGTGGAATGTGAGGACAGGAGAGAATTTGCTGGAAGTTCTGAGAATTAGCACATATATGCTAACGGGATAGCGTTTCTGACCTGTCATGTCTCTCCTCATGCTGAAGTGCATGATCTGCTCCTTGTGATGAAATCCTCAAAGCCTGCTTTAGATGGCTTCAGGGCAGCCTGGTGATGAAGAGGAAGCCTGGTAGACTGTTAGCCCTCAGAGCTGTGCTACGTGCTCCCATCCTGTCTTGGGCAGTGCCGCCCCTTCCTGCAGGCACTTCGCTCCTCCTGTAGCTCATGGATCTCGTTCCCTTGGGCAGGATTCCCACTTTTTCAGCTCTTCCCAGATTTCACCTCGGTTTCCCCCTTTTTAATAGGAATGCTTGGCCTCTTGCACTCAGGCTCGGGGAGGAGCAGCTTGTTCCTGTAGCTGGCCTGGTGCCAGATGTCATCACTTCAGGCAGTGCCACGCTGCACATCTTCAGCAGTTTGAAATGGAGAGACTGAGAGCGGGAGACAGATAAGATCAGCAGCTTTAGGTGATGGCATTGTTTCAAATAAACCATGCATGACCCAAAGCTTCCACTTCAAATGGGGAATGAAATTGCTTCATCCTTTGACAGCTTGCTCCATGAAAGAAATTTATCTTCGCTTAATTGCTTTAGATCCCAAGAGGCTGTGATTTCTGTGTACTGTAATTTCTAGGAGATAATTATAGCCAATTAAAAATATATGTGACTAGCCCACTGCTGAGCATGAATGCAGTGGCCGGAGAGCAGGAAGGAAAGAGGCACCACATCTGACTCATGCTCACAGGTTATCGCTTCCTTTCCTTCTCATGGTCCTCGGGCATAGCACTGGGAGACCCAACAGGAGAGTGTGCGAGGCACTGGGTGCCAACGCGCTTGGAGCTGGGAATGCTGCTCTCCAAGAGCTTCTTCAGGATCCTGCCTTTGCTTCCCTGCTGGGGCATGGCTGGATTTGTCACTCATTCCTTGTCACTTGGGGCCAGCAAGCCTGGCCAGGCAGAGGTTGGCAGTGCCTCTTTCCGGTTGCTTCTCCTGTGTAGTTGTACAGTAGAGCTGAGGAACAAGAAAGCTTGTTGATTTAAAAACATGTATATTTAGAAGCAGAGTGTAAACTTCCTGCCCAGGCTGGGATTGGATTCTTGACTATGTTTGAGTTTCCAGTTTTCATTTCCTTTGCCCTCATACTTCACATTGTGTATCTCTCTCCCCGAGTGTGCCCCAGACTAATCTCTCCTTAACCCTCCCTCGCCCCACGTTTTAGTCTCATTATTTGCACATCAGTTCCAGTTCTTCCAGGAAGCACCGTATCTCCTCATTGTCACTTGGTGCCATGGCTGAGCCTGGGCTCCTGCGGGTCTCCTTTGTCCCTCTGGAAGTGACCCCAGACCCAAGCAGGGTCAGAACTGTTATCATCCCTCGGAAGAAGATGGACTCTTTTGCCACGGGTTGAAATCCTGAAGGGACGTCCTTCTTTGTAGCTCATGGGAAGCAATGACTGACCAGTTCTAGGGGTAAATCACTCCATCATCTAAATCTTCCCTTTCCTTTAAACGAGACCCTCCTTGATGGCTTCATGTGACAGCTCCTACCCTTGCCATTGCCTCTGCAGCCCATCTCCTGGGGGACAAAGATAATCTTGTTTCCCCCCTTCAGGGGCTGTGACAGTTTTAGTGTGTGATCCTGCATGGCCTTTGAAATGGCTGTCAACAATCCAGGGCCAGACCTGAACTCCTCCTCAGCCCTGTGATGTGCAGGCTGGGTTTTGAAGTGTGATGCTGCTTCAGCTGTTCCCAGGAAGTCCGCAGGGGAGCTGTGTTAGTACTAACGAGGTAAAGTCCCCGTGCGTATCTGGAGGGGATCTGCTCAATGGGCTCTTTGATGTCATCTCAGGTTTTGGACTTACATCAAGTAAGTCTAAGAAAGAAAAGAAATGCTTTGGCTTAGCCTAGAACGTTTGCACCTGAGCGAGATGACCTGTGCTTGTCCTGGGGTCTAAGGAAGAAATCCACAGCCACTTATGGAGCTTGGAGCGTGGAGCTGGAGGCTTCTGGTCCCAAAAGCTGCCCACCAGACAGGCTGGCTCCCAGAGGTGTCTTGAGTGTTGTCACGTGTAAAACATCTAAAGGCAGTCCTTAAATGTAACCCTGTCCCCACGTGCTGTTCAGGATGCTGCTGTGGTTAATGAGCATGGTGTGATGGTATGGTACCCCCCAGAGCACAGACAGAACCAGCCTTCAGAGATGCTACCTGATGTACTGTGTGGTTTGCTTCATGTGTGCCAACCTGAGCAGCATCTCCCATCTCCTCCTGTCTCTAGAGCCTGAGAGATTTTATGGTGGGATGCACAGTGTAGTTGTGTGATACCCTGATACACCAACCCCATAATAATGAGCAACTAATCACCTATAAAGGGACGTTCTGGTGAGGACAGTGTGAAGTGGGACATGGTTGGAGGTGAGGGACCAGCTGGGCATGGCACTGTACATCCGCACCAGTGAGGTCAATAAGCTCAAGCCCAGACCTTTTGGTCCTTGGAGTTAACATCTGACAGCTTCTACCACTGGGGGGTTTTCCCTGTGTTCTCTCACAAGAGCTCTGTCAGCAACAGTCCCTCTGCCCGTCTCTTGTCCTTTTCCTTGTCTTTTCTCTGCTTCCTTTGCAAAACTCTTCCATTTGCTCCTTCTTGTTGTTGCTAGTGAAGATCCTATCACCTGGAGCCTTTGAAGTACAGTTTCTGCTCTTACTAGCTTCAAAGCCTGGCTGCTCTGATGGCCAAAGCCCTGGGGCACAAGAGGGCTGCAAGGGGGTGGCCACCCCATCACCCCAACTGGCAGGAGAACTTAAATGCAGCAGAACACAAGGAGCTCTCATCTGGCTCGAAGCTGCTGCTCCCAGCACGGTCGGCATTTTGTTTCAGAGGCCACGAGTGAATGAGTTAATGATGATCCCAGATGGCTTCAGAGTTTGCCTCTTGCCACCCCTTCCCGTTCCCCCAGGATCTCAGATGGTGGCGGGAGATGAAGTAAAATCCTGGGGTTTGTTGTAAAGTTCATCCCTCTCCCGAAATCGTGCTGGAACTTGTGCGTGTTGTGTTGGCAGCTTCAAGGGGATGCTACCTGGTAATTAATTAGTTGTCAAGAGACAGCCCAGAGGTTCCAAGTCTTTATATTCTTGCTAATAGAAATTGCTCTGATTACGTTCCCCCCCCCCCGCCCCCCCCCCCACCTTGGCTGGAGGGCTCAAGGGTGCAGAGCAGGAGCTCTGGTCCATGGGCAGCTGGAGCTTCCTGGCCTTTGTGGGACTCCTCAGAGCGTGCTAGCACACGCTTCCATGAGCGTGAATCCCCAGGGAGCCCAGTCTTGAGCCTTCTCTTTGCCAGTTCTGCTCCTTGTGTTTCTCATCACGCACTTCCCAGGTGAGTCCTGCCATGATTTCCTTCAGCTCCTCCTCAGGCTCTCCCCTTGGCATCAGCATTCCCATCGGTCCTTCCCCTGCAGCCCCTTCCCCAGCCTGGGCAGAGGTTTTCCATGTCCTTGGCAGAGCCCTTTTCCTGAGCTAAGCTTAGAGGAACACTCAGTGTCTACAGAGATTCCTGGTGCTCCTCTCGACCTCACTTCTGTTTCCTTCTTTCTGTCTTCACCTCCATATTTTCATGAGCAGATGTAGGTTTCTTCTTGTGGAGAGAGGAGTGTGGTTGTGGTTCAGAGGTGCCTGGATTCTGGGGTCCTGTCTCAGCCAAGCAAGGCACCGTACACACAGAACGGGTCTGGAGCTGGGTTATCCAATGGTTTCTTAAAGGACTATTTACGGTTTTGTGCACTATTTTATGGGTTTCCCATCTTTTTGCAGAGGTTCTCTGCTAACAACTGACAGTTCCCCCTTTTCCCTTCTCTTTGTGCCTCCCCAGCAGCCTGGTTGTGTCTGACATCTCAAGCAGCTTTGTGCCCATTCAGAATCAGCATCTTTGGAGCTGAACCCCATGATCCATCCAAACTCTCCTCCTTATTGTGCTTCTTTAGTCCATCACCACCATTCCAAGGGGAGCAGTGGGTGACATCCCAGCTGTGTGGGAGATGCCACTCTCCTCCCTCTGCAGCAGGACACAGGCAATGTACTGAAAACCAAACCTTCCCATGGCTCCAGGAAGCACTTTTCCAGGAATGAGCTACTGGGTTCTCTACTCTGGAGACCTGCAGGAGGTGGCCATGGCCTGCCAGCCATAGTGACCCAGGTACACTGGTGTGATCGGACCTCTCCACTGGTCCAAAGTGGTCCATCGCAGCCCAGGATGGAGCTTGCTTGTGTCTGGGAGACCCTCCAGCCTTCTGCTCCTCCCGAGCACCCCTGGGTGGGCAGATGCAGCAGAGCAGGGTGAGAAGCCAAGCTCTTTGAAGCCCATCTCTGCTACCTTAGGGGGCAGCTGTGCCGAAGCTGATCCCAGGAAACATCCCATCCAGTGTCCCTCGGGATGCTGTAAACATGCAGCAGCGAGCGGTACTGCTGTGCCGGATGCTCTCACGCCTGCCCGGTGCCTTGTCTTCCCTTCCCACCCCCGGGGAGCTGGGATCCAACCCACCTGACAAGGCTGCTTGTGCACACATATGGTCCCTTCTCTTTGTGTTTAGTTAAGTGTGGGAGGACTCGATGTTACAACTCCTGTAGCTTTTAAGCTGTTGTTGGTGCTGATACGGCCCCGCGAGCAGACGTGGCAGTTGTACAAGCATGGCCCCATCCCTAACAAAGGCAATTAGGATGCTATTCTGTTGTAGCTGGGGGGAGAGAGATTTCTAATGTCTGGAAGGAGCAGGCTGGAAAGGGCATAATCTAATGCAGAAGATGAAGACAAAGGCATTTTGGAGGCAGGATGTGGGGAAATCGGGGGCATGACAAGCTCAGAGGGCACATCTGCAGCTGGAGTGGGGAGAGATGATCTTTAAAGTCCTTTCCAACCCAAACCATTCTGTGATGCTGTGATTCTAGAGGAGCCCAGCAGCTCAGGGTGCAAGGCAGGAGTGAGCAGGAAAGGACACACTGCTCTAGGCAGGGACAAGGGAGGTGCGCTGGCAGGGCTGAGGGTGAAGAGCACCCTTCTGAGCCAGGAGATGGTTGTCCTGGGTGGGAATGGTGAAGGTTCACACTGAGGGCTGGAAATAAACCAACCCCAGATGTGATAACACCAGAGTGTGATCCTGCAGAGCGGCGAGCAGAGGAGAAGGAGGTGACAGCAGGGACAGGAGCGACGCGGGAGAGCTCAGAGCGTGGTGAGGGCAACCACATCCATGTGCTTTGGTTCCATTCACCCGGGGCAAGTCAGGAGGCTCTTTCCAGTCCCAGGGCTGGAGCTGCTTTCCATCCTGCTGGCTCCTGCCTCGCTTGGCTTTCTCCAGCATCTGCTGTGCCTGTTTGTTTGCTTGCAGTGAGTTCAGTTGTTTTCTATTTTAGCTTCTGACCCCGAGTGCCTGGGCTGGGGCAGGCAGGCACCGTTTGAAAGCCGCCACTTGGCGGCAACAAGTGGCGGAGCAGCACCCATCTCACCCCTCTTTTCACACACCCGGAGCTTCCCGAAACGTTAACCTTTGGATTAAAACTTTCCATGCTCGCTCTCTCCCCAGATGCGGTGTCTGAGGGTTGGTTTGGGTCGATGTTGTTCATGTTTGCTGCATTCGGATGCTGGGAGAATGAAAGAAATACTTTTCCCATTTGAAAAATTAATAATAATAATAATAATAATAATAATATATAGCCTTTTTTTTTTCTTTCCTTCATTTAATTTATTTGAGGATTCACCAAAAATGGTTGGAGTTTGCAGCTGCAAATAGCTTGGCTGCAGCACGCTTGAACTATGGGCACTTGGGGAAGCGCTGCAGCTCCTGCTGTGGGGCATCGCAGCCTGCACAACCCACTGCAGGTACATGCAGGCAGAGCTGTGCTGTGAGTCAGGCTGAGTGAGTCCGCATTGAGAGGAGGGCAGATGGGGTTTGGGGTGATTTTAGGGGGGGAAACAAAGAGAAACTGTTGTTTTTCAGGCTCTCGAGACACCGGGGCTGTGGTGAGTCAGGCGCAGGGCTCGCTGGGCTGGTTCCAATCCTCTGCTCTGCATTGCAGGTGGTGGCATCGTTGGGAGGTGACGTGTTGCAGGCATGGTGATACGGTCACCCCTGGGTTGGGAGTGTTGTGGCACAGCTCCTGCCTCAGGGTCCTGTACAACGTGGCCGTGACTCCCCTTTAGTGGGGGGACCGATTCTTCATTCCATGGAGTATCAGCCAGGGGCTGCACTTTCCCTTGTCCTGGAGCCAGAGGCTCCAGTCTCACTCTTGACACCTCCGTGTCCACCTTGGACACGCTCGAACACTCTGCATTTCCCTGCATTGTTGGGTTATTTCTTGGCCGGCTGCAGCACCCCCTCCTCTCCTCTCTGCTCATCGGGTGGGGACCTGTGCTGCTCACACCAGCGCTCGTAATGTCTGGCCTGCAGCTCTGCCAGAGGCCAGAATTGGCTCTGGGTGCACGGCTGGATCGCGAGGACAGTGTTAGATGGAGGGTGGAGTGAGCGAATACCCCCCTCTTCCTACTGTGCTTTCAGGAAATATCTCTACTGCAGCTGTAAGTGTGAATGAAGTCAAAAGGATGGATCGGTGCCCCCCGCTCCAGCCCACCCCACTTGTCAGGGCCCATCCAGAGTCCCCACCCGATTGTTCTGGTTCAGCTCCTCCGTTTTCAGGGCAGGGGCCCTGCTCTTCCCTCAGCATCCCGCTCCCGCAGGAGGAGCTCTGCAGAAAACAAAGGCACAGCGAATAGTTTTCCTCTCCCCATCAAGCCGCTCCAACTCCTCCTTCCTTTCCCTAGGTGTGCTTGCAGCTCTCAGCCCGCTGGAAGCCATTAATCAGCTGCCAGAAGAGCTGAGCACTGGGTATAAGTAGCAGAGCTCTGCTTGCTGCTTCCTTAGAGGCAGAGCAGGATCTGTGCGGGATGGAGCTCGCATCCAGTGCATGAAGTTGACCTCTCTGGTAGGCGAAGGGAGCGTGTCTCACCCCTCCTCGAAGAGGACGTGGGCTGTCAGGCATGAGAACGTCATCGGGAGTCCCCTAAGTGGCAGCATTTCCCTGTAAAGCCAAATAAGAGCGTTTGTCCCTCCCTGAAGTGGCTGCTGGCAGTGGTGTGAGCTCCTTCCCACCCTGCCCCGAGCGCGCTGCCGCTGTGGTTCCTGCGGTGGGTGGAAATGCCAGGGTTGCCAAGGCCTCTGGGGCTGCGGTGCCGCAGCCGACCCGGCTGTGGTGGCATTTTTCTGGTATTATTCCATTGCCTTCCATATCCCCACCCTCTGTTTTCAAGGGAATTTAATAGCGGCCCTGACGGAGGAGCCAGCGGTCGGAGGAGCTCCTCCCTGCACACAGGAGCCCTCAGCCCCGTTAGCTGCCCTTTCAACATGGGCTTTGCTTGCTTTTGAGTTCAAAGCAAAGCTGTTTCTCTTCCAGCTTCCAAAGCTGAGTGGAGCTGGAGTGCCCGGAGCATCATCCAGGGCTGGTGAGGCGTGTGGGGCAGCGCGGCGCTGACGTTGCTCAGTCTGGCTGCTGGTCTGTGGGGCAGAGGTTTCGCATCGCATGGCTCTGACTCAGGTATCTGCTTCCTCTGATGTGGGCAGCCCTTGCTGGAGCTTGAAATCACCCCATGTCTCCCAAGGGATTGTGAAGAGCTCCCCCAGTGCTGCCACAGTCGGCCGGTGGCTTGGGTCCAAGGGGTGGTGAAAGCAGCGTTGCAGGAGCAGCATCCACCACACGTTCTGAAGTTCCCCTAAAATCCGTGGGGCAAGTGGGCAATCTGTGTCCTGGGCTAAAATGTCTGAAGGAAATGAAACACACACGACCTGAGCACGTTACCTTGGGGTTTGGGCTGCTGCTCCCCGTAACTCGCCCACCCAGCTGGGTACCAACCCAGGGACCTCCTGCTCTCCATCCAGCTCCGTGCAGCAGCAGCATCCACTTCCCTTGGCATGGGGTGCTCAGGAGGGACCTTTCGCAGTGTTTAGTTGTGTTTTCCTGGCTGAACAGCCTTCCCTGAATTCCCTATCATTCTGCCACTGAAACCAACCACTGGAACCGGTTTCCTCAGTGCAGGATCCCAGTTCAGCACGTCTGGATTGTCACCTGCTTGTATTTGAAGAAGTGAAACCCCACCATGGGGAGGCTGCGAGCAGCAGCCAGGTGGGAGCTGTGCTGCTTGAGGAGCTTTCAGTGGTTCTCATTAAAACAGGCTCCTGGAGACTCAGTTTCCTCAAGGAAGAGGAGAAAATTCCAAAGACTTTCATCCCAGTTCAAATATCCACCGGAGCTGTGGAAGTTAGAGCGGGAGCTCGGATGACGGCCTCCGAAAAGCAAGCTTAATGGGGTGCAAGTATGAAATGCTCAGAGCAGCAGCAGCTGTGCCCTCTTGCAAGGGCTTGGCCGGTATCTAATGCAGGGCACAGAGGGGGAAGCAGCCCGAGGAGCCCCCTTCGCTTCTGAAGCCTTTGGCACCTCCCTCAGAGATTTAAATGACAGACAGACAGAGCGGGATCTGTAACTACTCAGTTGGTGCCAACTGAACCACAAAGAAGATAGAGCATTTGTGGTGCAAGGAAGTTGACATATTTGTGGTCAAGCTCAAAATTCGACATAAAACTCTCATCTGCCATGGAAGGCGTCCAGGAACTGCATGGAGAACGTATAAGCTGTGTAAACTCGCAGAGACGGCTTCCCAACCAGCTCCTCCAGGACCAGGCAGAATAGCCCGGCTCTTACCTTACCTCTCCTCTCCCTCCCGCTGCCGAGGTCAGAAGTCAGGTTTGTGAGGGACACAACAGCCCATTAACACCTCTTGGGGTTAAAGTCCACCGTGCATGGGTGTTAGCAGCTAACACCGTGGGTTCCTGGCTGCTTGTAGCAGAGGTCACGCTGGTGGATGGTGATGAGAGCAGGGCAGGTGGATGCTGGAGGGGTTTGCACCAGTGTTTGCTGGTTTGGAGTGGTAGATCCTCATCCCTGTTCCCCTGTGTCATGGCTCTTTTCCTTCTACCACCCAACTTCCCACTATCTCAGCCCTCTGCTGCTCCGGACACTGGTGTCTTCTCCCATGGAACAGCAATCACTCTGTGGGTCAGATCACAGGGCCATTGTCTGGTTGCCTCCATGGGGAAGTCCTTGTGAAAGAGCTCATGTTGTTGAGGGCAAAATACCTGCTCTGCCCCACATTAGTGCACACCACCTTCTTCTGCTTCAGTGTAGGGTCTGGATGAGCTGAGTTGAACTTCCACATAGCACTGCAATGAGCTGGTGTGCTGGGAATGGACACGCTCAGCAGCCCTGGCCCTGGTTCCTGCCTTTTCTCCATGTATACTGCAAGAAGGGCTCTTACTGTTGCAAGAGCAGCATCGAGATTTGCAGCAGAGATACCGGATTGAACGTTCGCCAGCCACATTTCCCAAATTCCAGAAGATCCAGATCCTACCCCTGGTGCAGCAACAGCTTCTCTGGTCACCAGCACAGTGTAGATGTACCCGAGAACCCCAGAGAATGGAGACATGCAGGGGAGGACCAGCCTCATCCCCACCACCAGCATCTCCTGAAGCTGTGGCCTCGGAGGGCAGCATGTGCGTGCTGAGCAGGCAGCGGTCCCCTTTCCCTTACTAAGCAATCCTCCCTTCCTCCACCAAAGAGCCTGCTGACCACTTGCTTATCTCCCTTAACTCTGCAGAACAATCTCTGGCAGGGCAGGCATCCTCCGAAATGGCAGAGGAAATCAATTCCCCCCTGTCCCTGAAAAGGAAAAGCCTCCTGCAGCAGGGAGGAACGCTGACGGTGATGCCATAGGGGCTTCCTTCCGGCTTCCCCTCCTCCCTGGCAGAGCATGATGCTCACTAAGTCCTTGGTCAGACCAAACATTCTCACCAGCAACTAAAACCATCGGTTTTATCAGCTCTGTTCCCAGGCCGAAAGTCAAAAACACAGCGCAGCACCAGCTAGTAAGAAGGAGAAAAAATGACTGCTACTGCTAAACCCAGGACAATTTTCCATAAAGTTATTGCTGAAAGGAATCATTGGTATGTACGTTTTTTGCAAATTTTTACAAACACTGAGGGTTGATATTGAAATGGCTTAGTACCACCTGCTGAGTAACATCAATTGCAAAGCAGAATGTTTAAATGAGTGTCCTAGCCATCTTTGGAAAGTGTTTGATATTTTAAATGGGGATGTATTTACTTTTTTCTAATGGAATAAATATAACAAAGTTGATCACTTCAAATTAGGACTGAGTTGCTATTTTTACAGTACTGAAAAAGCTACAAGAAAAAAATATTTATGAGGCAGACTCAGCTCTGGTATCTGAAACTTTCCACCTTCTATTCTCCTCTAACTTTTCTTCTGAGTGCCTCAGGAGGCACCTTTCCATTGGTCAGTAGTCTGTACCCTTGTCTTGGGGGGTGAGAAGAAATTCCTGTCGATAGCCCACAGAGTACATCACTTCATCTCACTAGCAACTGAGGGCCTGAATGTAGGGCATTTATTGGGGTTTCCCATTCAAGAGATCCTCTACCACTACCAGTTCATCCCTGACAGACCTAAGGGAAGGAAAGATCCCATGACACAGATATTTCAGAGAACATACCATGTTAACAATTACTAATAGCTATTACTAATCTGCTCCTAATATCCTGATTATTGGTGTTTTTTCACCTCCTACCACAGACATATATGTAGAAGTGTGGGAAATGGTAGAATGCCTTTTCTCAAGATTTCTCTCATCACGTAAATGGTGGTTATTCAGAAGTGCTAAATGGGGCAAACAGCTGATCAAAGATAATATGATCCGTCATCTCTGGCTTCTAGATAATTTTGTTCTTGGACAGCCTCAGGAACCAGAATAGCTACTGTAGATTGCACGGAACCAGCAAGCCTCAACAATACCCCTTTTTTCATTCTTCACCTTGAATATAATTTCATTACCATCTTCTGAAGGAAGTACTGCAGCAGCTCTGTCCTCTCAACTGCCCCCTTTGCACTGAGATTATTTTAGTAATTCATGTCCATAGCAGGTTCACTGTATCTATCAGTGGTACCACAAAAAAAAAAAAAAAAAAAAAAAAAAAAAAAAAAAAAAAAAAAAAAAAGAAAGAAACAAACCCAACCAACCAACAAAACAAACCAAACAAAAAAGCCCCAAAAATGTGATTCATGTGTCTCAAGGGTTGGCCTGTAGAAAAAAAATTGTTTCACTTATCCCAGTAGATAAACAAACAGGAATCTCAGGGAACAGCAAGAAAAAAGCATAACACACTGGCACAGGCTCTAATAGTAGTATTCCTTTCTTTACTGCAGGAACATGTGTTAACACCAAAATGGGGTTGCCTATGAGTTTTGAGCCTTAAGCTGGCATGAAGAGATATAATGTGAACCACAACAAAACTTTCACACTTTGCAGTTCCAATTAAAAGTATTAAAATAGGTCCATGCTCACTTGCTTACTATGTGATAATAACCTTAAGGGCAGACCTCTGCCACCTTGCTCCTTGCCAGGATAAATCAGATCATAGTAGATTCTGGGCTGCAGTATTGAGACTAATATCACGATGTGCCAAGTTGCTAATGAAAAGCTGCATCAGGTACTTGTACACAGCATTGCAGTTATACTGGCTAATCTCTCATAGCTACTTATATGACAAAAACTCTGAAGCTTTAGGATGTTGTTTGTTCATACCGAATATAACTTTTTCTATTAATATATAGAAAGTGCATACTGGGTATGAAAAGTGCATACTGGTATGAAAAGTGCATACTGGGGCATGTGGTTTAATAGAAATATAAATTTAATTAGTGTGGTTTAATAGAAATATAACTATTTCTATTCATATTTTTCTTTTCATACCGAATATAACTTTTTTTGTTCATACCGAATATAACTTTTTCATCCATTTCATGCTTTAGGATGTTGTTTGTTCATACCGAATATAACTTTTTCTAAGATATGGTCTTGTGTGTAAAAATATTCATAATATAAAAGAGAAAAATTCCTTTGTTTTCTCTCAAGTGCCCTAGGGACAGACAACCAACAAACAGAACACAGCAACCCATCCCCAATACTCCCAGATTATTTCTGCTTCCCATTTGGATAGGAAAGTTCATCATCCATATAGAATTTAGGATGTTGTTACAAACAATGGTCACACCATAGATATGCCTTTGACCTGAAGAGGCAACTAATTCATGGCAAAACATGAATGGTCTCATTCTAAGCAGCAGAGAAAATGAATTATCTGATTACAAAATAGGGGAATAAGTAATACCCAGATGATAACATTTAAATTCTCTTTTTCACTTGTTAGTCAAGACATATTCCATATACTAGGGTAAGCACAGCAGAAGCAGAATATACCTCATAAAATACATGTGGCAAAAGTTGTAGATAAATGGCTTCATCAGCTTGCAAAATGCTGTACCATTATCTAAATTAATTTTTTAAGACAAGGTAAATTGCTGCATTAGCCTTTCAAAATTATTCTTTACATGGTTTGCATTATTGCAAGCTTTTGGTCAGAATTAATGTCATTCCTCTTAATTTTTTTAAATGAGACTAGGAGATCTGGTTTCTACATGCTCATCAACACATCAATTTATTTTTAAAAATAAGCTGGTTTTTTAAAACGTTTTTTCCATCACTATAATCAATGTCAGTGTTGTAAAGTGTATGTGGAGTTCGAAGAGCATCATCCCTTGAAGTTAGTATTGGGCACCTAATGCTTGCCAGAATTGTGTTCCCACTTCTTGTTTGTTTATTTGTCAGTTCAGTGGCTCTAATCTTGCTTCCATTTCATTGAGCAGTATCTTGCATGCCAGGGCAAAGCATACCTGCTCTTTGATATGTATGACAGCGGAAACATGTAAAAATGCCTGCAGCTCTGTCTGCTACCAGTATATAGAATATATTTTCCTCCAAGTCACATCCTTTCTTATGTCTGCTTGCCTTTTTTTTTTTTTTTTTGCAACATGTATATTTTTCTAGTTGTATTGACAGCTCCTAGAGAATACACAAAAATACACCAAATAACATGTATGAGCAGTTAGTGAATAGAGTAACTACAAGACTCAGGGGAGGTATCCTCTTTTGTTGTTATCCTTTTTAGATAAGTCTATTTTCTATAATAGAGCTACAGCTACAAAAATGTAATGACCATAAAGACATAGAAACAATGCAGTATTTGGGGGATTTTTTTTCTGAGTAAAAACTGCTGAACAAAACCCTTATTTAGTTCTTACTTGTTACAGTAACTCTGTAATGTCAGAACTAGCAGTCAAAGTCCAAGAAAGAGCAACTCAAGCTGTTTTCCTGCAGTGGAAAGCAGCTTTAGGATGATGAGGCATAGATCGG
>JAVHNF010000551.1:4885-23912 GCA_034783455.1 Micropsitta finschii | reverse complement strand
TGCCTCCCTTTTGTTGTGTCAGCCCCCTTAACTGAGCATAGAAAGGAAGCAAACAGCTTCTCTGGTTTAAGCTATATATGTTTCACATAGAAACACTTTTGCAAAGGCAGATATGTGGCAGTTGGGAAACCCCAGAAACAGAGAGTATTTATGCTTCTGTAACTCAACGCTTTGGTGCATACACACAATACATTGCTTAATAAATTTATTGCGTAGTGTCTTTTGTACACCCTCACTCACCTTGTTCAGTACGCAGTGCAGATAATGTTTAGTTAATAACCATTTGGAGGTCTGTGTTACATCAGAGCTCAGACTGCAAAACCACAGCCAGTGCTGCTGCCCTTATAAACTATAGTGCTAGCCAGTATCTTGCTTTTGTTTGGTTTTTTCCAGCCTATGTTCCTAACCTTGGAAATGGAGATAATCAATTATGGACATATGGTTAACAGTTTTCCGATAAATTGCTAAATGGTACTTGTCCTGGTTTTGTCTGGGATAGAGTTAATTTTTTTCCTAGTAACTGGTACAGTGCTGTGCTTTGGCGTCAGTCTGAGAATAATGATGATAACACACTGATGTTTTAGTTGTTGCTAAGTAGTATCAAGGACTTTTGAGTTTCCCATGATCTGCCAGCGAGGAGGGGCACAAGAAGCCAGGAGGGAGCACAGCCAGAACATCTGACCTGAACTAACCAAAGGCATATTCTATGCTATAGAATATCATGATCAGTATATAAACTGGGAGGAGTTGACTGAGGGGAATCCATCACTGCTTGGGGTTGGGTTGAGCAACAGTCAGAGAGTGGTGAGTAAGTGTATCATGCATCACTTGTTTTTATCTCAGGATGGTGGTGTTTATTCCTTTCTCTCTTCTCTCTCCTTTTATTATTATTACTCTTTCTATTCTTATTATATTTTTAAATTATTAAGCTGTTCTTATCTCAATCCATGTTTTCCTTTTTTAATTTTCTCCAATTATCCTCCCCATCCCACTTGGGGGGAGTGAGCAAGCAGCTGTGTGATACTTAATTTTTGGCTGGGCTTAAACCTAGACAGTACTGTAATATATAAAAAACTCATAACCCTAAGTTAATCTACCTTTACAACAAGCCAACAAGATGAACATTATCTCTGCGTTTGGGCTTGAGGAACTGAGGCACCATTTTAAGTCCAAAAACATCCTTTAGATTTAAAAGCCCAATTTGAGAAATCTTAAATCTGCCTATATCATTTAGCATTAAAGATGTCTTAATACATATAAAGACAGCTACCATCGACTTTGTTCACAACTGTGAGTCTTGAACACAGCTGAAAATCAAACTTTAGGATCTCAGGTCATGCGAAGAGAAAAAAATAAGTCTGACAGCATCCTCTCTAGGCCATCCAGTCCATCTTCCTGCCCTAAGAAAAGGTGAGCTATCTCATGCTTCCATGGGTATCCCTATTGCTAAATTGTTCTTGTCTAATCTGTTCTCAAAAATCCCTAAAACCAGAGATTTCACTACCTTATAAGGCAGCGCTCTTCCAGTGCTTAATTCTGCTTGTTGTTAGACTGCCGTTTCGACTAAACCCTCTATACAACCAGTAGTCCACCTTTCCTTGCTTTGTCCACAGGGGACAAGAAGAACTGCGTATTCCTCAGCTTTTTGAAGATGTTGGACATCTTAAAAAAATCTTTCGGGGCTACTGGCCCCCAGAGTCCTCACTGGCATGCACCTCTCTTTGGGGAATGCTGCCCTTAATGGTACATGAAACACCAGCAGTGGCTGCAGAGGTGCTGAGTAAGGCAGAAAATTTTCCTGGTGTTTCTTATGTGCTACTTCTTCTGCTCATATGTCCCAGAAGTGATCCTTACATTTCTTCACAACAGCATCAATGTTATTGCTCATGAATAACTTGGAGTACACTAGAACCCCTGTTCCTTTTCTGCAGAACCATTAGCCAGCTCACCAGGTCCCATTTCACAAATCTGTAATAAATTACTCTTATTTAAATGTAGACCTTTGTGACCTTACTAACGGAATTATTTCCCACATTTTTTTAACTCACTACACTAACTTGTCAGTTTTCTATCCTCTTATGTGCTTGCAGCTCCCCTCCCACCTGGCTGTTGTTTGTGGTCTCCCACACAAATTTCATACATGCATCAGCTAATGATGTGAGTGATGGAGCAGAAAGAGCAAAAGAGAAGCACACCCAGGACAGACAGACCAGTGTGGAAGTGACAGCAGATTTTATTCCAATTTTAGAAGTATTTGTTAAATGAGTTCCTACTGTAATTATTTTCCAAACAAGGCATCTACAAATGAACAAACTACCATAGAAAGTCTGGTGTAAATGATTTCCTCAGCATCAGGTACCAACTCTGCGTCACAGGATGGGTTTGGAGCTCAACTTTTATCCACCTCCACCAATGGGCACGTTTTTAGCCCCTGTTCAGTTCAGAGTTGCCTGGGGTGGCTGGATGGGGCAGCTCTCTACTCCTAAGGAGAAAGCAGGGCAAACTGCATCCTCTTGCGCACCAGGGCTAGGACACGCTTGCTGAACATAGTACCTTTAGAAATTTCAGCTTTTAAGCTCTAGCATGCCTGTACATGTCCCAACCCCTGGTTTAACCAAACCTATACAGGTTTTTTTTTTCTGCAGGAAGAGGAAAGCATACATTCCTGGCACAAAGGCTGCTAAGTTTTAAGCAATTATTACGAGGCAGAATGGGTGAGTAATTATAGAGGTAATGGTTTTGAAAGTAAATATGTTTTTGAGCACTGGCAAAAGCACATTTTCCTCTTAGCATTTTTTCTGAAAAGAATCCTGTTTGCACTGAGTTTTGCTGCAAGCAGATCTTAAATGTAGTGGACCTGCTGATTACAATGGCAGTGGCTGAAGTGAGGTTTTAAAAGCCAGGGCAAATGGAGGTCAGGGACTTGACAAGTTGGGTGTTGTACCAGGCTGCCATTCTGTCCAGAAACATGAAAAAGACCTAGGCAGGCAACCAGAGAGCTCAGGACAGGATGCTCAACTAGAAGGAAAGATGGAAGGAATTAGTCAGAACTTGAAGTACCTCAAAAAAGCAAGGTGCGGTTGTACAGTTTTAGCCAAGTAGCACGTTTTTATAGCCATGAGCAACTACTCAGGTTACCTCATACGCTTACAGTGGAAGGCAAAAGGCAACACCTAACTGTTCTCTTAAGTATATTAACCGGGTAGGAGTGTGTTTAGTCATCAAAAGCCCTGCCTGTGGTCAGCTACAGCATGGGTGCTCGCAGCAGCTGTTGACATTCACCTTAGGACAGCTTCTTTACTTTTTTACCCCTTTATTTCAACCAAAACCTTTGCAGTTAGTAAGACAACAAGCACCATGGAAACATGTGACTATCTAGTGCCACTTACTGGGTGTCCATTGAGGGTCTTACCTTTGAGAGACCAACTGCCCTTACATTCTCCACCCTCTGGTGACAAAGAACATCAGCAGACCCAGAGTGGGATTGGATGGAATTCAGAGGAGGCATGAAGGCAATTATCCGTTATGGGCTCTTCTCCTTTGCTTGGACTCCACGGTTAGACGTGCTACGCCGATGTTACGTACCTCCTTTATGTTAACAATGACATCATAATATTCACCAGTACATAAACCCATCAGAATTATGAAAATTGAATTGATGATTTGGGTTTCTTGAGCATAGACAAGTAAAATAAACTCCTGTTTTATGGGGTTCAGATTAATACAGTTTGGGCAAAAAAAGTCTACTGCTTTTAATGGGTCTTTTCGGGGGGGGAGGGGGGGAGCCATCTTAAAAGATTGAGATATCTGGTTTTATTCCACTAGAGGTCACCAGCACAACGTTTTTACAAAGATGTCTACAGGAAAGAGCAGGATTTCAGTTCAAGAAGTTCACTTGGGATTTAACTGTGTGATTAATTTGGCCAGCCAATCATTCTGGAATAACTGTTTGTACGAAAGTACTTTGGAGAAACTTCTCACACAGATTTTTGTTTTGGGAGCAGATCCTTTTTCTGAGAAGAAAAATAGTCTCTTTAATTCTGTGCTACATAGTTCACACCATAAAGGATAGCTTAAAAAAGTTACATCGTACAAAAATAAGTACATCAAGCAGTTATTTTTTAAGTGGTCAGGCCACAATTAAAAAGTGGGCTATTCACTAATAAGAGAGCATATTAAAATAAGGATTTAAAATTAGATTCTCTGCCCCTTCTTTCCTGTGTCTAGTTTGGTAAATGAGGACCAGAGATGATGTTTTGTGGCAAGATACATTAGCCCTGACTTGTAACCAGCCTTGTGGCTACTCTTAACACTTGGCAATATGCTGATAGATACCCCTGCCTGATTCTGCTGCCTCCTTACTCAACAGTGTGGGGATCTAGTTTGTGGTCACAACAACAAATTAACTTATTAGGGACAGAATCAGCCAAGCACTACTTTTCCTGCAATGCTGTGACCTCAATTAGCCTGCCTCTTCTGTGGGGCTTACAGGCTGTGCTTAGCAAGTGGTTGTCACATCTTGATTGTGAGTGGTTTCACAGCTGGCTAATATAAAATTTGTTGTGATGTGCTATGCAACATATACATAATCAGAGCCAGGGCTGGCAGCAGCAGTTGTTAAATTGGCCCAGTGCCTCTCATGCATCTAGTGACCAGAGTATCCCAAAGAGAGCACTGAAATTGCCTTTGTGCTGCTTCAGTTTGAGGTTTCTCAGCTTCTCTTTTGTTTCACCACGGCAAAGTTGCAGCCCACTTTTCTTCCTCCAGAGCTGCATTGTGTAGTTCTCTGTCTCCACGCTGTTGCAGAAGTGTCAGATTGAAGCCTTAGTTAATCTGTTATCCCAGGGACTGAACACGGCCTTGCCGCCTCATTCTTTAAAAGGATCAGACTGCATAGCACAGCCACAGTCTATGTTATATTGGTTCAGTCTATGGAAGGTTGTATTTTTCCATGAATAATGAAATTGCAGGCCTCAGTGTGCTTTTCCAGGGGGGAGTAAGGCCATCACACATCCTTCTGCTCCAGGAGATAAGGGCACACAATAGCCCAGAGCTGTGGTGCACGGCCCCCTAGTATACCACCCGGAACTTCACCTTTGCTGACTGACCAGGTCAGGAGTCAGGCAACGGGAAACAGAAAGAGTCTCTTCCCAGAAAGTCATGCATTGTTCATGAATCAACATCAAATGCAGCTGCCAAACACTGTGCAGCTCCGTAACCAATGGCTTACATAAACCATTTAATGAGTTTATGTGCACCTTTGCAGATATTTTCCTCTTCTGTGTTCTGACCCCAACTCTTTGCAAAGCCTTTCCCCAGTTATCTCCTTGTTTTCTGCCCACATTTGGGTCTACCCGCCTTCCTAGTCTCACCCCCTCTATGGGCATCACCTTGCCTGCACTCCACCAGAGGAGGTCAGGAGATAAGAAACAATCCATGAAACTCAGAGCCACTTTAGTCTCTGTCAGCTATGGAGCAATTCAGCTTCTGCCTGTGAGGTGTCAGGCAGTCAGCTGTTGATGATAGGGCACCAAACGTGTTGGCTATTTTGCTGCTGGGCAATCTGAATGTTTGCAACAAATGTCACTCCTTCCAATGCCCAGCTGTGAGGGGAGCATGGCAGAGAGCTAGAAAAGGTGGCTGCAAAACTTCCAAATGTTTCTGGCAGCAAGTAGTGGTTTAGAGGTATCAGAGATAGCAAAAACCCCACCTGCTTATGGGCCACGCATATCTGGGACAGCTGAAGAAGGAACTGAAGCAGACTCTTACTAGTGTTCCACTACGCACACCATGATTTTGGAAGGAGCAGCTAAGCTGCTATGTATATGAACAATTTTATTCCTCACAGCACTTGACAAGCATCAGCTGTCTTTAATCCATGGCAGCTAGTACCTCTCAGCAAGATTATCACTGCAATGAAGTCTGTGTAGTTTAGGAAGAGCACAATGCTCCTCCAGTTCTACTCTCAGTCCTTGCCAACGTCACTTTTGCCCTTTCATGCTGAGGGTCAAAAACCAATGTGCATAGCTTGAGTAAGACTCTGAGATGGAATAAAATTGGCCTTTCACTAAATCATGGATGCTCACCCCCTTAATAATTGCTTTTGCTCTCCTGTAGCTCACTATCTTATAAATCATAGGTAGCATGGAGGAATTGAAAAGGGACTGATCATTCAACATCCTCTTAATACAATAATTATAGGTCATCAAGGAGAAGAGAGATAGAAGACAGATATGGGAGAAGAGATAGTCTGTGGTCATATTCAAGTGCCAGTGCTGTCCTCCCACAGCAGGGACTGATAGGCAAGACATGACCTGTGGTGCATGACCTGACACTCTTCTTCATATCAGGAAAGGTGGAAAGTCTATCGTCACCAGAAGATGTGATGACAGGACAGAGAAATGCACTTAGCTGAAACTTAATCTGGTGAGTTTGAACACAAGTGGTAATGAAGAACATCACATTTGTGTGGTTTCTGCATAAGCTTGCTGCTGAAGTAAACACCGTATGTCCCCCGTGGGTCTGCCGAGCCTAGACTGAAAGCCTGGCTGTCACGACTTGCTTGCTGCTTCAGTTAGAGTTAACTAGGATAAGCATCAATCAAGCTAACGATGCTACTGTGGCAGAACTAAGTGCAGATTGTCAAACCCAGCTGAGAAGTACAATACACATTTGATCAGCCAACCTCCCTGCTAGTAACCTACATAGGGCTGGGGATGTTCACACTGACTCCTTTGGGAGAGCAGTCAACAGGTATCTTAAATCTAGTTCCAGGATGCCTGTGCATTCATGCAGGCATACTCTGGTTGCAGGGTGCACGTCCTCCCAGGGAAAAATTGGAACTACAGTTTAGGAAACAGGATTTCTTACTGCTGAGATGAAATACCATGCCTCCTCCTAAATTGGCAGCAAGGCAAATCGGTACACTTGTCATGCGGTTTTAGATTAGTCCAAATGGGAAAAGATTGTTGTATCACTTACCTGGAAGGTAGAAAACCTATCCTATTGTCCTCTCAACATTGTAGAGGTAAAAAGGCTGAAGACAGAAATAGTATATGTAGAGTGAGAAAATATCACTGTATACCTCTGTTAATTTCAAGATGCACCTGCTATCGGTGTTTGAGTTTGTGTCTGAAATTTCTCTTTTGTTATATTCAGAGTGTAAATTAGCTTGTCATTCAAGTCATTAAGGAGATGTCATTAATTAACCTATTTTGGTAAAATCAGTACAGAATATTTTAAACAACTGGAATTAAAATGCTTTTCTAATGAAGAATTTATAGCATGAAAGATCTATAACCCTAGCTCTGGAATATATTGGCAAGCTGAAACTATACTCAAAGGCGGGAAGGGGTGTAGGTTTTGCATTTAATGTAACCAGCTAACTTTTCTATTGACTCTTCATTTTAGCAATGGTGCGTTTCCAGCTGCCTTTTCAGAGTGCGGATTTCAATGATAGCAATTTTAAAAAATGGCACATTTATAGAGAATTTAGCTTCCTGGAAATCCCACATCTGAACTCAGAAGCTTCTTAACATCCTCTACATATCCTGATGTTGTACTCAGTGTATTTTTAACCTTACCCAGCAAGTAATTGACATTTGCACCCTACCTTATTTAGGGCTTTTGCAAAAGACTCCTGATTTATGGTGAATATAAGAGGAGAATCTAAACCTATAAAGACAGTCTAAATTTAGGAAGGGTAATAAAGAGAATTATACTTACAGCTAAAAAGGAAAATGGATAGCATCATGGAAACTGATTACTGTCAGGTTATTTAGTTCTTTAGCAAGACTTGCTTATTTAATAGTAATAACCATGATGGCCAAATTCTGCTTTCAGTTTTATGTATGAAAACACATGTGACTCTCTGGCCTTGCTGAAACTTCTGTTGGCATAAATAACAGCAGATTCCCTCCCCTCCTTTAATTATTATTATTTTAAATGTTACACTTTTTGAAAACTGGCCAGTTTAAAAAGGATTGAAACAAAGTTTGCAGCCTTTCAAATGAGAATAAATTTCTGTTTGGATTTAAAGCCTCCAGAACTTAATTATTCTTCAACAGGTAGGCTAAAAGCTTTCCTGGAAATAAAAACTGGATGATAGATTCAGGAAAAGCTGAGATGTGCAAGTCTTTACTTCTTAGGTCGGATAGCATATTGTTAGAGATGTCTACAATTCAAAAACATTTGGGTCCCACTGTTGGATCTTGCTATGCCGTGATCAGTGCAGAATCTGGATCAAAAGACTCAAAAAAGAAAGCTGTCAAAGGTGCACTTCAATGCCTTGTATAGGAAATTAAGATACTGTCTACGGTGGAGAAAGGGAAGATGTGAGATTTCCTGTTCGCAGAGAAAATACTGTTGCCTGAATTTGACAGAGGCACAGACAAGGGTGTGACAAAGCACTTACAAATAGAGAGGTTCACAGGCAACTGGGGTGGCCTTCAGCCACGTGTATCTCCACATGTAATGGGTTTAGATTTTGCATGTGCCTTTACCTGCCTGGCTAAAACAGTATATCGAAGTGTCATCCATCAGCAATGAGCACTATGCTAGGAGTACAAGAGCACTGGAATTTGAGTTCTTGATTCTCATCTAGAGAAAGGCGTTGATCTCTGTTTTTAAAATGGTCTCTCAAAAAGGCAGTTCTGGAACCAAAGCAGCATTTTTATTTTTTTACTTGAAGGGGACTTACAGGGTGACACGACGTTACAAAGGTGTATTGGCTGCAAAAGATGAAAGAGTTTAGATGAAATGGAAGCACTGAATAGAGACCACATAGTTGGCTACATGTGGGAAAAATAGTCACTGCTTGGTTCCTGTGCACCCATCAGATGACAGAGGATAGATGCAAGTGAATGGTTTGCCATTCCTCACAATTCATAGATATTTGCAATTTGGCTCATTTGGAATTGCCATATAAAACTCTAACCAGGAAAGAAAGGTAAGGATATATTGCCAAAAAATATTTTAAATGTAAAAGCCTGCTTGTAATTTTAAAGCAGTTGTGGGACTCTTTTCTTTTAATTGCACAGCAGAAGCTCAGACTAATTTCAGTAGAATCAACCTTGCTGTGGCTAAATCAAACTGACAGAAAGAGAGGTGAGAATTAAGCTCACTCTGTTTTTATTTACTTCACACTCAGTTATCTTTCAAAACTAATTTTAGCAAACTATGTTTATGAAATTAACAAGTTCAAACGCATGAACTGCATTCAGACACTTCCCAGTTGTTTCCTGTTGTAGAAGGATTTCCAGAGTGACTGGAGACCTTCTACGTAATGGGACAAAGAAAAACCCAGACGCATGAGCATACTTCAGAGAAGATTATCTGGATTCAGCTTATGCTTACCTGGAAGCTGACTCTGCTTCTCTCAGAGCCTTCATGTGAAGGTTATAGTCAAAACATAGGAAGTTTTAAAAAACATTGCACAGTTCACAAATATTGCAAGTGCATGCTGAAGCCTTGTTACTGTAGTCCTTAGCCACGGGCTATGATATGTGGGTTTATACACAGGCAAATCAACAACAATCCTGTTGCCTACCACTAACAACACAGCTGCAGTCTTAAATCAGCACCTATATCCTCCAATTGTAATCACATGACTCGAAGAGATTGATTTTCCATAGCCCAGCTAAGTGACCATGAGTGGTTCTGACACACACGTGACAGTGCTGAGCCAAATTCAATTTTCACTTTTCTCAAAATGGTGAGGTTCTGCTCCCTCTCACAGTTTCTCATCTCCACCTCAGTGCTAGGCCAGCCTCAGGGCAGGACAGAAAGGAAGGAAGTTATGAGAGCCTCTTGTTTTGGTTAAATGAACTGCTGGTTTGGCTCAGTGGTCTGTGAAAAAACACATCAGCTGTGGAGTAAAACATGTCTTAGGTAGGTTTACCATAAAAGCTGTACTTTGCAGCCTCTGGCAGGGACAAAAAGCACCTCAGCTGTTATGCAGTGGCTCATTAAGGCACGGGAACTCACAAGCTCGGTTACCAGTCTTTCTCACCAAGTTGATCCGACTAAGTTGACAGGGAAACAAACAGACATTGTGTATCTGGCCTGTTGGTTGCAATGGAAGTTGCATAATGGGAGTGGAGGAAAACAGTAAATCACATCACTTCTTCATTGTGGGAGTGGTGAGGCACTGGCAGAGGTTGCCCAGAGAAACTGCGGCTGCCCCATCCCTGGCAGTGTTCAAGGCCAGGCTGGTTGAGGCCTTGAGCAACCTGGTCTAGTGGAAGATGTCCCTGGCCCACAGCAGGGGGTTGGAACTGGATGATCCCTAAAGTCCCTTCCAACCCAAACCAGTCTATGATTCTATGAAAAAAAATGCTCATCTGAATGCATCAGCAAGAGCTGTAGTACATGCAGTGGCAGAGCAGGTACTCACTTGTGTTAACTTTTAGTCATCTAAATAGTCCCACAGAAGTCAAAGGGAGAACAGTGAATAAATTGTGCATGTTGGAAGGCTCTGTAATCTGTCTCAGAGTGATTAACCATAGTATTTTAGCATGAACAGTTGGTGAATTATTTTTTACCCAGATGGTAACAGGCCTTCATCAAATGTCTGGTTTGATTCATGCTAACTGAATGGCACCGTTAAGATGCTCTCATGCTGTATGAAAAAATGGTTTGCAGGTTTACATTATTTAGTATAACTCTCTGTAGATTTTGGCACTGTTTCACACAAGAACTGCTGGAAATTATTTTCTAATGGAGTATCCCAGGATCTTATCTATTTGCAGCTCTTTGCTATTACCTGTCATAATATTTTACATGATGGCAACATGCCAAGAGATGCAATGTTATGTTAACGATTGTTAATATATCATGTATATTTTGGGGCAGATAGCCAAAGTGATAAGTACTTCAGAAATAATAAGACAAAACCTTTTCTTTTTTTTTCTCTTGTCACATTTCTTGTTCTTCAGCACATTTTATAGCTGCTTGAACTTCTCTCCTTGCTCTCAGTTGCTGAAATACTTTTTTTTAGTGACCACAAAATAAGGAGCAGTATATCACTAGGCAGTTGTAAATTGTAATTTAAAAATTCCATGCTTTGGAAGTATTTTAATCATCACATCTGTTAAGCCTTCTACTGGCCTGCAGTGATGTTTTAAACAAATAGTTTTATTTTGCTAAATGTTTTTAATTGCTTGCAGGGCTTATCAACATCTGCAAAGGTAAAATACTTCAATTCTCTGGTGAGCGGCATCATTTCCAGTTAGTTCTAATTCTTTTGATATCAATCCCATGTGCCTATGATGTGATCTGCTAAATACACATTGATGTTGAGTAAAATATGCACATGCTGAATGATCATGTTGGGGAGGTAGTGGTGAATCTGTTTCAACTGACTGGATTTACCAGTCAGTGAAAACTCTCTTTATAGGCAATAAAAAGAAACCATCCCCTCCAGAAGGCCCACCATCTCTGCTCAAGACAAGTTAGATCAATTGCTCTCCCTGTTTCTCTCTCTAAACTGTCAAGTCACTGTAAGGGAGACTAGTTGGCTGGCTCAGGTCTGACCCATACTGGTGAAGCAATAGGATTTAATTAACTTAGCCATGGGCCGATAACTGAAGTGTAGCTCCACCTATCTCAGTGAGATGATATTGCATATTTAGGGTTGAATAATACAGTACTTGGATGATCTCTTATTAAGCAGGAATGGTTCTTACAAGGTTTAGTCCAAGGCTGAAAATACATCATTCAAAACATATCAGTAAATTATAACTTCATAACGAACCTGATGGCTGGAATTGCATGTGCCTACACAGTCAACCTCTGCTTCTTGAGTTCCAGGGTGGCATCTAGCCCAGGCTATGGCATGATCCCAGTCCTGAAGCTGAGTGATCCTGGAGTGCAGGGAAACTTCAGACCTTAATCAGGAAGTCATATCTGAGACCCTCTTTACCACTGGTTACTAAAGCATGCCCCATTTCTTGTTGCATGGTCATCACTGAGAAAAGTATATGGGTTATTTTGTCCCTTCAGAAAAGGTAGGTCTCTGTATACCCACATCTTTATTTCCTATTTCAGTGTGCCTCAGCACAGTCAGTCATTAACTGCAGTTGCTGTGTATCTATTACTTCTGTTCAAATCCAAAGGCTATTTTTAGCATATATAACTGAATTGATACAGCACAGTTCTCAGCAGGAAAATTCTCTGTATGGCATATACTTCGTATCCGGGGAGACATGAGCTGCACAGTTGTCTTCAGAGTAGTGTGTGCGTTTACCTTAATTAATGAGTTGATTTCCCTAGGGAAAGCAAAAATGATATCTCATTACCGTATGTTTCTGAAGCCATATATGAGTCTGCATGAGATCTCTATTCCGTTTTCCATTATACTATAATGAAGATAACCTTTTCCCAGAAGTAAAGATAGATTTCTATAGATTACAAAAGTAAAGTTAGATTATAATATATAATATAGTGTGTTTAGTGTATAGTGGTTATGGTATGGCATGGTACCTTATGGTATGGTATGGTATGGTACGGCATGGCATGGCATGGCATGGTATGGCATTGTGTGGGATGGGATGGGATTGGATGGGATGGGATAGTATTTTACAGTACAGTACATTATATCTCAATAACAAACCACTAGCAGACAGTCACAAGTATAGACTCTAAAGTGCAGACGGAAGTTTATTTACAAGTACTAAGAAGGGTTAAGCCTAATAAGGCTTAGATCTTATCCTATAAACCACTTATTTGCATGCTTCATATGTTACATTCATAAAAGATGGCCTGAACTGTAGGCTATCTTTTCCTTATCAAGGTATGAGAGAACATTCAAAGAGTACCAGGTTCCTCAAATCCCTCCACATGGTGAGATGATTCAATGAACAGACTCTTACTGAATAAACAGGTCAAGGCTGTGGCCCATATCCTAAATAGTTCAGTCTTCCCAGATACATGAACTCTTGAAGGAGGCCATGAATATGGAGCAATGTTGTTCTTGCCCTGGTGCCTCCTGGAGGATAGGGATGGAGGAATCTGTGCACCAAAACAATAACCTGTTGAAAGCTCTTGTATCAGCTGGGTACATCTCAAAGGCAGGTGGAACTAGAGAGGGCTGCTGCAGAGGAGACTGCATCTGACAGAAGGAAGGGTTTCTCTGTGCTTAAGGCCTCTGTCACCAGGAGATGATACTTGTGTGGAAGAGGAACCGGAGCCGTGAGATCCTTCCTGCCCCTCGCTTAAACAGCATCTTAAAGCAGTTGCTAATCCGCGTGTAGAAGGGCAGCAATTCCCAGCTGCAAGAGCTCCAGTACCCTAGTGTCTGTGTGCTGTGTGTGCGCTCACGGCGACTTCAGGGCGTTCCACCGACCGACAAGGAGCACTACGCGGCGGTGACCACTGGATGTCACCCTCGGTCCAGGATGAGACACAGGGGAGCCGCAATGGAGGCGGAGCGGGAGGGTTCTCGGTTCACACAAGCAGCTCCCACTGCAGAGCCCCCACAGCCAGGAAGGGACACTGGTGGTGAAACGGATCAGGTTGTTCCTCACACAGGGAAGTGCTTCCACCGCTGTCCTGTGTCAGGGGAACCACGTACAAAGAGCAGAAATCGATCATGTGGGGATGCTGACCCCCTTCTCCAGCCCTGTCATGGCAAAGGCTCTTAGGCAGCACAGCAGAAGGCACGTCGCTATCGAGGCGCTCCAGGTTTTACCTGCCCTGTCGCCATGCGCAGAGGTCTCCGCTCTGGTTTATTCCTCTTTCCATTTACTCCCAACAGATGGAGTAAGAGCAAACTCCTGAGTAAACAAGAGAGCAGTGCTCAGTCCAGGGCCTGCAAACATCCAAAGTTGGAAAACAAACTGCACACAGCTGCAGGTGATCAAACAGAAACCTGTAGTGAAACTCTGACTGTGGTGCCCATACCTGTACAGGAAAGCCACCAACTACTGAATTTCAGTCTCTCAAAGAAGAGACTTTCATTTAGAGCCTTATCTGATGCTAAAGCAATCTGCCGAGCATATTGTCTCTGATTCAAAACATAAATGCAGCATGTATCTGTATTAACTGTTTAAAGCTGCCTTTTCAAATAGCAAAACTTTTTTTTTTTTTTTTTTTTTTTTTTTTTTTTTTTAACCCTCGTTTTTTGGAAAGTAGTTTTGGAAGCATTTTTGCAGGAACTTTCCACTCACAGTTCCAGCCAGCATAGAAAATGTTATCCTGATCTTTATATGTTGGTCTTCATAGCAGAAACTGTAAATATGGGGAATGTCACAAACCATCTTTACTATAAGCCATTTTACTAGCTCTGCTGGGTTAACTGTAGCCACATAGTATCACAAAAACATCTGTAGAGCTGATACTACAGTTAAATAGGAGAGTAATGTTGAGGAATGTTTTGTTCCACTTAGGAGAGTACAGATGGGCCAGGATTCATCTCGCCCGCCCTTAAGTAAGATGTCCAGTTAGGACCACCACCAAAAGCTCATTTCTGAGCATTTTTTTCAGCTGTCTGTGGAAATGTTTTGCTGGAGGTACAAGCCTCTACGAGAGGCGTGGTTTTCTTCATTAATTTCTACAGGATCTTTGTGAGAAGTTTACAGAAGATGGGCATAGACTACTTCTGGAAAACCTTTCAGGGAAGAAACAGGCATCTCCTGCTTCACTTGCTTAAGATCCAGAAATAAGTGCCTGTTGAGTGTAGAGGGAGAGCAAGAAAAGTACTGTCGCTAAGAAGGTTCACTTCATAGTGCTCATGAAATGGTAGGTGGGTTATGGTACACAGAGATAAGTCATACAGACTAAACCATGTGGAATTTCTCAATTTATGTATTTGCATGTCTATGTCTGTACACACTCCATCTAAAGAGTATATGTGTGAGAGCCCAGGCACGCTTACTGTGCAAAATACAAGCTAATGAGTGCTTGAGGTTAGGGCTGACCGTTCTACAGGTTAAACTTGGACAAGCCGATGGCAGTTACAACACTGCCACCAGCAGGAAATTTTGTATGATTACTTCCATTTTATAAATGGGTGAAATTAAAAACACAGATCCAGCTCAGTCAAAATAACACATAGCCCCTATGTCAACTGGCATTTCAGGAGTCCTATCTCTTTTTTTCTCAGTCCAGAGACTTTTCTCTAAACGGAATGTAGAATGTAGACAGGGTATTCTGTAAAACAAACAGAACAACCACCCCCAAACAGCTGACTGTCATAGATCCCTCCCTTCTGGCATGACTGTAATACATCAAATTCAGGGAGATGAAACACATGGAAATTTTTATCACCTTTTTTATACTTAAAACACAACGTGTTGAATATGCACTGCGAGCAGTTGCAGACTTTGGCACAAAGCAGCTGCTGCATAATGGTAGAACAGTTAAAATTACAATCCGACATTGTTTTTTAAAAGTAACCCTTTAAAATAATACCCTAAATCTTTGCCAAGATGAAAGGCACCCAAGGTACACCTGAAGTTCCATACTTCATTATTAATGACTCCAGTGGCTTGTTTTCTTTTCCTTGAAAATGATAGATACTATTTAATACTTTGCTACCCTAGGGCTGCAGTTCTCTGCTCACATATCTGCACATAGCACCTTGCTAATGCCTGTGAAATGTGAGGCAAAGATAGTGCATATCGCAAAACTCCGTTGCTTAGCAAGTGCAGTTACATTTTCTATAGAAGCGAATTAGCACTATATTTTAACATCTCTAGCCTACAAGTCATCAACACAAAAGATGTTTCAGACACATTATAGCACTCGGAAGACTTTGCAAGGCCTGTCAGTACACTATTCAAAGAGTTACTGAAGACATGGATTTGGGATTGTTGGAGTTTCAGAAGGAGGTGGCTGCATCTCTTTCATATACTAACATAATCTGAAAGGAAAGAGGTTTCTTGGCTGCTATAAATTAGCATTTTCAGCTCTGAGTGTGGTCTTCCAGACAATTTATAGCTCAAGCTGTACAGGTTTTTTTGCTCCTATGTCCAATGGATGATAAAAGATGGAAAGTTACAGCATGCTTTTATCTTGGAAATATAATGAATAGAAATATTACCCCATGAGAGCTTTGCTTACACTGCTGTTATCACAGTGGCCCATCCAACAGTTGACTGTCCATTTTTTTCTTAGCAACTGTTCATTTTGATTCTCTGAATTGCTAAGATCACCAACTGCAGTAACTAGCAGATAATGAGAGCTGTAAATAAGGTACAGATGCCCGGTCCGACATAGAAGGAAGCCATCCATAACCATGAAGAAGAAATTGAACTGGATCACCCCATAAGAAGTGGTTATCTTAATTCTTGGCTGAAAGGCCCTCTTGCAGGTCACCCAGTAGTCCTCAGTAATAAGTACCTGTATTTAGCAGCTGAGTTTTAGATGGTCAGTTTTACCCCATCCAGGCAAGCATATGATCAGTTGGTGAAATGCCTGTCCCCAGTGCAGATTTTGGCACACTGCTAAACTCAGGTGGATGACACTGCCACACATCATAGCAGTAATGTTCAACAGTCCAGGACGGACTTTATCAGCCTTACAACCTTCTTTAAGCATATGCCTGCAGCAGTGCTGGAACAGCTAAAGGTGTTGTAATACAACTGACCTTAGGACTTCAAGAGCAGTTATGCTTTGTCCACACCAGAGAGCAGTACCTTCACTTTGCTAGAGAAACTCATTTTGAAAAAGCGTGAACGTTTATAACACGTAAGAGCACCCACATTGGTACGCACCCACTTAAACACCCACAGTTGGAAGACACAAATATTTTGCTAAGGCGTATCCATGGTAAGACTCATATGGGTGCAGTTTGACAGAATAACCATCACACACCTTAGCAAAATCACACATGTATCTTAGCTGATTAGCAGCTCAGATTTGTTCTTAATTTTCTTTAAAAGCTGGCTAAAATATTTCAGAGAGAAAACCTTTTTTTTTTAAATTTAAAAAATAACAGTTAATGCAAGTATTTTTCAAGATTTTACTGCAAACCAATGGGTTTGGTCACAAAAAATATGATACATATAACCATGTTAATTATATTACATTACAATGATGGAATACATTACAAGTAAGTTTGTAAGTTTAAATATACATCTAGAGTTACAACTGAATGTACAGATCTTTTTTACAATACATACAATCAGGAATGAAAACCCCCAAAACCATAAATAATGCCCATTTTACAGATGACATCTTTTAAACTTAAAAAAGAAAAAAGAAAAAAGAAAATAAACCAACAGCTTTGACTGACTGCAGCTGGGGCATTTTGGTCCATAAAAACCCTTTCTAAAAATAGAAATCTTTTTTCATAGCAGCAATGCTTTCTTCAAGCATTCGGATACAAGTAATTGTGAGCCCATTTCAATAATTTTAGTTGACTGTATAGATTTACAAAAGAAATTTTAAAATTACACTTAATTTATCTTCCAAATATGGAAGAAACAAACAATGCCCCACATTGTGGTATCCTGCAAGTGTCACACTGATGCTTTAGACTAAGTCCATCTGTAGTACGCAGATCACACACATACCATTTGTTCACATAGTAAACCCACATAAAGGAACTGAGAAACACTCTGCAACAGGGAAAGCTTTGGAGCTCACAAGATCTCATCAGAAAAAGGCACATTTCACAAAATCCTTATCACGTTCAGATAGATCTTCAGGCAAGGCTTTTCGGAGCACAATTTCAAACCAGCTTGTTCTTACTCCTACGATCTGCCGTAGCAGTCTATGGCAGCAGTGACTCTTGTTTTTCTTTCCCAAGGAGACAGCACCACTTTGGGGGAAGAACGAATGGTAATGAAAAGCCTGTAAAGCTCATTTAGAGTGATGTGCTCTTCAAAAAAGCTTCCAGCAAACAGTGTAGTTGAAATTAAGGCTGCAAAGCTGCCAAGGTGGAAATGTGCAAATTCTCTTTCAAGATGACTGGTCAACTGGCAGTTCCACCAGAAGGCCAAACAAAAATAAAGATAATAGTTATTATTATTAAAAGGAAAGAAAGAAAAATGTTCACAAGAAAGAGTCCACTGGTGGGGCATATGAGAAGCCCAAAAAAGCCTCAGCAGCTTCTTTGACGCTGGCGGTGATGAGGATGCTGTCTGGGGACTGGCCAATGGAGTTCGGGACTGGCTCATCTGTAAACTCTGGATCAAAGTGTCGCAGGTCACTGGGGCCACTCTGTGTAAAGGGCAGAAAAGGAAAAATGCAACATTTAGACCCAAATGTTTTACGAGTTCAAGTTCAAAAGGGGGAAAAGCCCTTGTGCAGAGACTCACAGCATTGTCACCTCGGGCCCACTGTTTAACAGCCTTTGCCAGTTTTAATTTGCCTTTTTTTTTTTTTTTTTTTGGTATTCTGTTGCATACTATCTCAATAAAAACAAGATGATTCAATTTAATATGCTCATGCAACAAAAGCCAAATGCAAACATGCCACTGCCATGCAGCAGCTTGCAGAGGACTTTTATCTCTGGGCTAGTTATTAAATTTACTTTATAAAAAGCTCAAAAACTGAAAGAGAACACAACCTCCTCCACAACCAGATCCCTCTCTTTAGATGTTAGTATCTGACAAGCCAAGTGTAACTTTGCCCCTGGGAAGCCACTTGCTTTCTAGAACTTACCTTCCCCTGAGGTAAAATCGGGATGCTAGGGATTATTTCAAAATAGCCATGCAAATGAAGCATGTGAGATGCCAAAAAAAAAAAAAAAAAAACCCAAAAAAAACCCACCCAGTTAAATTTAGATTGTCCATCAGCAAGAAGTCAGCTACCACTTATTTTTAACCTTGCCTGGACAGCCACAGGGGAAGGAAAAGCTGTGCTCCCCAAACATAGCCACCTGGCTGATTCCTCCTGGCTCTTGGGCATTCCACAAAGGTGAGAGGGGAAAGAGACACTCTCCATACATTCTATAATTAGAATGTGATACGTACCACATTTGGGTTGAAAGGAGGTGTAATCTTCTTATTAATGAGATCATCCCAGTTAATTGGGGAGAAGAAGATGTGACTCTTAATCTCCGTATGTTACGGAAAGAAAAATA
>JAVHNF010000498.1:95556-105705 GCA_034783455.1 Micropsitta finschii | reverse complement strand
CAGAGAAAGAGAGGAAAGCTGAACAGTACCTAGAAACATGCGAGAACAAAGCTACCAACTCGGTATCCTTGAATCGCAGATTTTTCCCATCTCGAAGCTTCCTGGAGGAGATGCACACACATGGAATAAAATGTAGATATTTTGGCTTCTAATTCTTTCCTGTTGTTACAAGTCCTGCCCTGGGAACTAGTGTTCCCATGGCCCACTGTTAACACAGAGCTACAAGCCTGTCCCTCCATCCATCAGTGAAAAGGAAGGCATTCAGGCAAACGCATCAGGTCACCAAAACAAGTCTTCCATTTACTTCCACAGCTAGGAAGGAAGGTGGGAGCTCTAACATGAAGCAAGCCTTCCAGTTCTCCCTTAGCAGTCTACCAGACTTCTCAAATTTTACTTCAAACTAAGGCTTCCCAAGAAAGCAAGGGCTGAGGAATGGATTTGAGCTACCAAGCGGGACAGCAAACATCCCATTCATTGTGGGGATATGCAAAAACATAAAAGGAAAAAAACATATGTGGAATTTAGGAGGAAGAAAGGAATAGAAGCAGTTATAGGAGCAGAAGAGTTTCACTTCTGGTTTGTTTTCTGGTTTTAACTTTAAACTTAAAATGTATCCTATGAAAGGCTTTCAATGATACAGGCTAGCATTGCGAAGGCTACAATACAGACCCTGAAAATGCAAACAAGAGAAGGGTTTTGTTTATGCTGACAGACCAAAACCTATCTTCAAATATTTATTTTCACATTGCAAATGTCAACATTCTTTTCTGTCTTCAGGACAAGTGGGTAAGGTACAGTGACTGCACACCAAAGGAACCCAACAGCTAAACTGCAAGGGCTGCCAGAGTGCAAAGAAGTGCAACAGCTGGACCATGGCTACGCCGTCTGGAAGCACAGGAACAACCTACCAGCACCCTAATGGCTACAACTAACTTACATGGAACTAATTTTCATTTAACTTACATAGAACTACTTTTTGGGGTTTTTTAAAATGTTTCCTAAAAATACAAAAACAGACACAAACGTACCCAGTGCTTGCCCTTTTTAAAATATTTCCATCACAAAATGAAAGAATTTGGTTCCTGGAGGAGCTCAACTTCAGTATTAAGAGAATTAGAAAGTCACACTCAATGTTAGAATCTTTTAGCAATGCTTCCAATTAGACACCTGCGCTGATAACTTGATCTTAAGCAGAAGTACAAGCATGCAGAGGTGTAAAATACAAAAACAGAAACATGACAAAGACAGAGAGAGACATGTCCCAGCTGCCCCTACACAGACACTGATTACACTTTGAGGTGTACCATTCTGGGATACTTCTAATTACACACAGTATCTCCAGCTGCCAGATGGCTATAAGCAGGCAAGGCACTGGCAAGAAGCAGCCAGGATGCTCCTCAGTATTTGCTGGTCCATATGAAACAGCAATTAATAAGTCAGAGAGGGGAGTGTAGCACCAACCAAATCCAGATCTGTGCAACTGGGAGCAGAAACTGCACAATAACCTGCGCAAGAGGCTGGCTGTACAAGAGGCACAGTACAACACGTGGACGCAAGTCAAGACACGCAGTGACAGAAACTCAACATACAAAAAACCACACTCACAATGACACAGCACAGGAGAAACCCAGCTCACACGGTGACACTTGTGATGGTTTTCCTTTTGCTCGTACTGCCATGACATCAGCTCCTGCTGTTGTGAAACAATCCCCTCTCAGAGGTGTTCCTGAGTGGTGCCAAGGCTGCCTTAAGCTAACTAAGTACAACAGATCAGAAACCCTGACTTTAAAGGAAACATGAAGGCTGTGTTTCTAGGAATGTAAATGAGACACCTGCACACCCAGAAAAATCAGAACATTACAAAAGTATGGAGAATGTATGAACCTCCCACACTGGACTTTATGCTTTTTTAATGAATATGCAATACGATATTCAGTGAAATAGTAACCTTGTGGTGGAAAACAAGTCTTAGTTAGCTACAAGATTTCTATTCAGAGCACTCTACAGCCACCTTTCAAGGCGAGCGCCAAGTACCTCATGCAGTCTACAACTCAACTAATAGAGCCAGGCTGTACTACAAAGCCCTTCTGGGTCCAAACAGATGCTATACTGATCCAGGTGAGAAACAAAGCTATCTAAGACTGCTGCCTGAGTGTCCAGGCAGCACAATATGGTGCAAGACCTCATACAGACCACCCTGGAGGGTTTCCACCTCTTTTGAGAGCAGAATGAGCATGTTTTCGTGTACCGATGGGATTTGGGCTGTACAGCAGTTGGGTTTTGATTTTTGTTGGCTTTTTTTTCCACTGAGTGAGCAACCTGATGCAAAGGGAGAAGCCTCATGCTTCAACCTGCATGCAAGGTTAAAAGCTGAGTTAAACCGAACAGTATTTATGAAACACTGCAGGGAAGAAAATCAATAGCATTACATTAGAGCCACTGTTCATGGCCTCATACACAAAACCTTTAACACTGCCAGGCTGGGTGACTGTGCCAGAAAGCTCCAGTTCTGCCTTGTGTTCCCAAAGCACTACATATGCAAACTTAGACCTACAAAACCACATTATGATTTTTTGATATCCTCATACCCAGACAGTACACAAGTACCCTCACCTCCTGTGCAATGATTATACAATCCCTTTCAGAGACAATCCCATATTTGCCATTTGGCTAGACATCACCTTTCCAAAATGAGAAAATTGTAGGGTAGTTCGCAAAGTTTTTTCCAACACCACCAAAAAACAGCCCCCAACTTTTTCTGCAACCTTTAAAGGCTCAGCTCTTTAGACCTTAATAACAAAAAGGCACACAGCTCTCAGGTGGGGAAAAGGGATGCGAGCTAAAATTGTGTCTGTAACTCTCCTGTTTTGCTTTTATCCTCCAGCGATTACTCATCTCCACAGCAGGAATCTAGAATATGTCTTTTCCTGCATACACTTGTCCTCCTCTTGCCTTCCGTCCCACCCACCCAAGCCTGGCTCAGCTGCACACCTGAGGGATGTTCGGCTTGCAAAGGGAAGAAACAGCAAACATAAGGAGGAAGCATCCCTGGTTCAAACAAATAAAAGGGCTGCACAGCCAAAATGCAATCTCAGGGGAAAACCTATCAAGAAATTTGCACACCTTTACTACAGCCTCCAGGTAAATGATTTATCAGTTTTCTGATGTGGGGCTTTCGCATCTTGATTTGACCCCCCATCAAGAAACAACAATAATAACCAAAAGTGAATTTGGTATTGCACTGGCTGGTACATCCGCTATCCCACAGGAACAGGGGCTGGGAGGAGGAGGGAAGAGAAAGGGCAAAGGTTTTCCTATAGCTTTTTGGGCCCTGTGATGTTTCTTCAAGAGAAGTAGCACAGAACTGAAATTTCTCAAGACAAAGTTGCAAGTGTCTGTAAGCGTAGCCCTGTGGGCCTGTTCAAGGGAAACAAAAAGCCATGTGGTGTTTGTGATCAACAATATTACAACCATTGATTCAGGCCAAGCTGCACTCTGGGGAAAGAGACCTACATGATTGTCTTCACAGTGCAGGTGAGACTTGAGGGACCTCCCTTCAGTGCTCCACCCTGACATTTTTAATCCAGGTTTTATGTGTTTCCAAGGGTTCCAACTCCAAAGCTAACAGTTTAAAGCTGACCCAGAGCCCTAATGCCTACCAGCATGGCAGAGGTGAAGAGCTCCGCTCTCCCAGCTGATGCTTCTGCTCAAGGGAATTCCTGAGAAACAGCCACATTTAAATTCTGGGGGCTAACGTTTGAGAGTTCCATCCCAAGAAGAGCGTAAGGGTGGCAGTGTCCCTTTACTTCGAAACTTGAAGCCTGCAAGGGTAAAACCCTGGAAGAAAAGAGAGCAAGGAAAGCCAACCTCCTTGTACAATAAATCCTCAAACTGAACTATTCCCTGCACTCCGCCCCTTCTCTAAGCTTGCTTAGGCTGTAATTATTTGCAAGGTAAGTGCCAGCTCTCCTCCACAGACACACCTAGCACGTCACGGGGCTGTGTCACCCAGTGCTCCCAGACATAAGGCAACAGAGCGCTGCTTCTTACAAATGCGTTAATAATTTCCTCCTCACAAGATCACGTTCTGCGCGTCCCTTTATTATAATTTTTTACATGTGTGAAAACTTCTGCTGTTCCTGAGGAAGGGAAAGCTGGAACAATTGGAATACAAAGATGGCAAGAGGGCAGGAAGCTGTGGACGGGCACGCAGGCTCTCGAGTGGAGCAGCTGATCACGGCAGAGGGCACACTGTTTGTGAAATAACCATACCATCTATTATTGTAATTATACTGGGAATTTATAATGTTGAAAACCCTATACAGATAAACAAACAAACAATCTCATCATGAGGAGATGCAGACACCCAGCTCTCCCAGCCAAATCAGAGGGAGTGGATTTGCATATCTAAGAAACAGCTGAGTACTAGAGAGCCAGCACTGTACCACACTTCCGAAAGCCACTTGGTCTGAACCATCACCTCCCAAGCACAGTTCTCCTCCAAACTCACCTAATAGCTGTGGACTTGGTTTGGGAATTACCAGGGGTAGACCAAAGCCACCCTCCTCATCTTCACAAGCAATCTGAGCTTGGGAAATTACAGAGATGGAGGGAGGGAACACATCTGTCCTAATTCAGGGCACTTATCTGCTAGTTTCAGCTAGTCACTTTTCGATTAGGGTCCCAAGATGGGTCAGATGAATCACCTAGAAGCACCTATTCTGCTCTCAACCATAGTGCTACCAAGGTAAACCACAAACACACCAGGCAGATAGGATTTTTTTTCTCCCAACATTCATTATTTTTCCCTTTCTTTCTGCCCTAAGTGCAAACACATTGGAAAATTTCTGAATTTCACTGTGACTTCTATAAACACTGTTCCTCTATTCAGCTATGTTTAGGTGGGTCAACACTCTTTATCCATGGCTCACATCAGGTTCAGTGCATATCATGAAAATAGCCACATTTAAATAAGCACAGTTGTGTAACACTATGCAGTAAAGTTTCAATATAACCTGGTTTATTCTTGCTAGCCTGCATCGAAGAGACAGGTTATAATTATATTAGGAAACCGCTTCTTTAACCCTGATAGAGACGTAAAGAAGATAAGCCTTGTCGACATTTGGGCTTTCTGGTTTTCTGTTTTGCTTCTGCCATCAATTTAAGGCAGAAATGTGTATCGCAGCACTTAAGCCAACCCATAATTCATGGCAGCATCCAGAGCTGATTAGTCCTGTTGTATAATCAGGTCTCCCTCATGCATCAGGGGACTGCTGTTCATGCAGGAAGAACTTACTGTGCCACTTTCACCATAAGCTGTATTAGACAGGATCCTTCTTTGCCTTTTATCAATCTGATCAAGACTTGCATAAAGCTACTAATTGATATAGGAACTAAAAAGTAATACACACACGTATGTCCAAGGGACAGCTGTCACAGCTCCATATATTGAAGGGAGGGCATTGATCCAGAAGTCCTGGTTTTCAAGACGCTAGCAGCCAACTAGAACAGTTAGCGTTATCTCTTTAGGATGTTAACATGCATGATTTATACTATTCTGATGTGCAGTACACACACAGCTCTCTCACACACTGAAAAATTCATGGTTAACGACACAGAGGAGACCAAGAAACAACACAGCAGTGGGAGCTCTTGGTCAGAAGTTGCATGAAACGCTTGAGTAAGAATATTCCACACATGGCTTTAACTCAATATACTAATTCAACCTTTCTGCATTACGTCCACCCTCCTGTTCATCTTCCTTTTGTTATCTTACCTTTTGAGTCAAAATTAACACTTCGTGTGATTTCACCGTCAGCCCCTGGTTAAGGTTTAGCTCAATGTTTCCAGTAAAGAGAAGGAAAGCTAAAAGCAGAGCACAAGCAACAAGAGCATTCCAGAAAGCTTCTATTTCCTTTTTGGTTTTTTCCTAGCCTACGTGAATATTTCACCCCAGACCTAAAAAGAAACCATTCTAGGGCCAATTTAATTTTTTAAAAGGAATACTGAACACACACAGAGAGAGAGAACTTATTTCTAAAGACACGGCAAGGAACTGAAATGTTCAGCATCGCCCTGAAAAATGCTCCTCTGTGCATTGCAGTACTTCAGAATTGTCAAATGAATTACTTTGGGCCTGATCTCATAAATACACTCCCATGCCATCAAATCTTTCTCTGTCCCAAGCCTCTACCTTTCTGAACCAAACATTCAAGCCCAGAGCTTGGCTCCCAAATGAAGTTTCAGCAGCAGCTGAAGGTCATATTGGTTTAAATCTGGGCTCAGTAAAGCAAAACCTGAAAAAGAGCTGAAACAAAAAGGGTGACAATCACCTGAAATAATTTTTGATCCTCATTCAGTCCATCTTCCTGACAATGATCTGACAGACAACAGCTAACAGTTTTGTGCTCCCAATGCATTGCTGACAGAAAGCTACACCACGATGAGCATCAGCCTCCTTAGGAAAGCAGTTACAAAGCCTTCTCCCAGTTAGCATCTTTAATTTCTGTCTAACTTGATTAGATTTGTGATTTGGGAGTGGGAAGAATCCAAAATGAAAAGGCAAATGCTAGGCTCCAGGTCAGGATTAACCCCAATGGCAGCACAGCAAGGAGAAAGAGTTAATTTCCAAAGTAGCAGTGTTCCTTGGAGCAGGCAGTTTAAAATCACTGCCTGGCACTTCTGCTTTCTCATCATCAAAGGAAAAAGAAACAAAGCCAACACTTTATCACAGGAAAGTAGAGAAACATTATTAATAGTTATCACACTGTTCCTTGGTTTTTCCTCTAGTCTGTGAAAGGAAATGGTTTGTTCTTAGCTGATAGGCAAGAGATGGCTTGGACTCACAAACCACTGGGGACATACAGGCCTGATAAAAGAGGGAGCTTTCTGTTCCCATTGAGCACAGTATCTATAGAGGTATTAGACTTCCTCTGTTCCTTGGTGGTGGTAAAACTGGTACCTATCAACAGTAACTCCTCAGTTCAGCCTGGCCTCCCCTCTCACCCTCAGCAGTGCTGATGCACTCTCTTTTCCTGCAAACATATCATGGGGAAGGGGCATCCTGTTTTTCAGCTATATAGTATTCCAATACTTTTAGACATGCAGATTTAGGACTCAAAACACTGTATGTGATGACATATGACACAAAACCATAAGAATTGTATCATCTCCTTCCCAAATCAATCATTTATTTGTGCAAAGTATAACAATTTCAGTAAGAGAGAGGGATCAGTTCTACCAAGACTTTCCTACAACACAGCAGCTGGATTAGCCTTTGGGGGTAGGAGACGAGGAATGACATCCCAGAGAAAGAGCTTGCATCCCAGGTCCTAGCTAGCCAAGTGCTATTACTACTAACACACTACAGAAACACCACCAGCATTCCCTATATTTTGTAACACAGGTGGTCACGTTGCCGTTTTCATGGCTACAGGCTCCTCACAGAGAGTGTTTTCCTGTTGCCAAAAGGTACATCTCGAACTCCAGTTACAATCCTGTACACACAGCTCTCACCAGTACTTTCCCTGCCTGTAGTCTGGTTTTGTTAGATCCATCTTTAAGGTATCTGCTCCCCCAGAGCCTTGACGGGGTGCACAATTTGTGCTGATGACTTCACATGATAGCAAGATCCTGTCCACAATCTTGCCTAGTCTCCTTGGGGTATAACCCAGACACAAAGCAGATATTACAAATATAACAATAGGGAAAGGGAAGGGAAAGAACTATGAGGGCTTATGCTGCCAAATCACTGCCCCTCAAACATACCATGTTTTCTATGGCGTGATTTGGCAGTGCTAAGTTAACAGTTGGACTCAATCTTAAAGGTCTTTTCCAACCACAATGACTCTATGACTCCATAATTAATAGAAAACTGACACCTCCCCTACCATTACATGGACTTCTCTGCTACTCCCAGCCCAGGCTGGGATGGGGTCAAGCAGGGAACCCATTCATGGGACACCAAACCATACTTCACTCCATTTGCCTCACAACTGGAAATTCCACGCAGACTTCCCAATTTATCAAATCACTCGCTACCGTGGTTTCCATGCCCACAGTGAAGTCAGTACACACAGACAGAGGTAGACTCTGATGAGCAAAAAGAACCAACATCCTACTTCCCAGTTCCCCTTTTTCAATCAGTGTGTTTTCCAGCCCCGTTCCCAGTGACGGCAGCCCTCTTCAGAGTAGAAATTCCCTAGACGAGCAGAATAAACCAACCAGGCAGCACGTTTTGCAGCCCAGGTCCAGGAAGTTTGCAGGACTTTGGCAGAAAGGCACATGGTACAGCAAGTCCTACAAACTCGGGATCAGAGTCTGCAGAGGCACAGCTGTGACCCTAAAACTGGATTTCATGAGTAAACTAACCTTGACTAGCTGCACACCCGCACACAGGCTTGGCGCAGGGTGTTCAAAGCAATCACTGGGTGACTATTATCAAGATGAAATTGGCACCAGTAAACTCGGCCTCTAAGCAAGGGCAACAATCAGCTTGTACAGATATCATTTATCACTGCTTATATGCATTAAAGTTAACTACGTCACACTTGCAGGCACCAAAGCACAAAGACAGATTTGCAAAGACCATCCCAAAAAAAGCAGCTCGTATTGATGCATATATCTGTGTTAATATAAAGAAAAAACTCAACTTACTCCTGCAAGCGCAAGTCAGACACTGTGCAAACAGCTGGACACTGCATTTAGAAGCAAGTGTTGCTAAATTGATGGGGCCTCTGCAGAAGGATGCTGTGCTTGTTAGGGGTATACCTATGAGGTTGGGTTGACATTGCCTTCTCAGAGGAAAGGAGAATTTACCCAATGCTGCATCTATTTTAAGAGCAGTGACCCAGATCTTTGTTTTGTCAGCAGATGACTTGTGTAACAGAGATGAATTGACAAGGAGTTAAACCAATATTGGGCAACACCAAGGTGCTGACAGGAGACAGGTGACAGAGAAAAAGATGGCACCACCAGGCTCTCCCACCTGAGCTTAAGCTTTCAAATCTGTGGTCAGCCACAAGGCTAACATAAGCCTTGATGCAGATCCACCCTAATCAGTTATTTGATCATGCCCCCATGACCGTACCCATGCTGTACCGTACCCATACCATCTTTACCATGGCTGCCCATAGCAGCAGAGTCCTCTTAGAACACATGTGGTCTCAGAGTAAGGAGTAAGAATGAGCCAGAGCCTTTCAGCTGAAGTTTCACCAGCACACAGCAAACACATCCTCTACCCAATCGTACACAACCTGCCACTTCTTTCCTGAGAAACGTGGATCCCACTGGTACCTGTTCAGGAGGTAAGAGGGAAATGGATGAGCCAGTGACCGCAAGTGAGCACTGCAGCTGATGGGGATGAATCACTGCATCCACACACTGTTGGAAAGAGCTGCAGAGACAGAGGAGACACATAGCCTGGACAAGTACCTTTAGACACTCATCTGACCTTAAGCATGCTTTTTATTACTGACAATTAACATGCAACTCAGCACTTGGCAAATCCAGAGGGGAGAGACTTCAGGGAGGCCTTGAGGCTGAGGGAATAGGAGGGCTGCTTGCAGGAGGATGGAGAAAACCAAGTTATTAAGATGGCTTGTATTATAATTTTTTTGTCTGGGAGGGTCTTTTGTTTTAGCTGTCTCCAGCATTTCTTTAATACCTACAACCTTCTGGAAAACATACCAAAGAAAGATTAATTTCCCAAGTCTGTAATATTCTAAAGGATGGAAAGTGAGAGACCAAGAAGATACCATAGGGGAGGATCAAAAGAAACATCTCCAGAAAGGGCTTCTCAAGACACAAACAGCTGCAGACCTGGTCAAAATCAGGAGAAACAGGGAGACTGCCAACTTAACCCCCAGCCTGCACCCCTAGCCGGGTGAAAGTATTTTTAACAGCTCTGCTTTGCACAGGAGTGTTGATTCCTCACAACAAAACACCACAACTGCTCACATGGGACCAGTGCTTTTTCCCTTAAAATCGATGTTCTTGCTAAGAAAGATACCCGCACTGTGACTAAGCAAACCAAGTTCTCTCTAGAGTGGATCTATTCATTATTTCCTTACCCTCTGCAGTCCAGAGTCTGCCAGCCCAAAACACGTGAGTGATAAAGCAGCAGCAAGAATAGACTGTCTGAAACAGCTA
>JAVHNF010000498.1:38132-49063 GCA_034783455.1 Micropsitta finschii | reverse complement strand
GTTTTCTTTCTTCACGCTTTCTGCTACTGTAAATAAGCTACTCCTTGCATCAAATCCTGCTTCTTGCTCAGCTGCAAGAGTGGGATGTCCTGTGGCCCAGCTGGCTGCAGACTGCCACATCTGAGTGCACTGCATGGATCCCTCCACAGCTGATGGAGGGAAGCAGGCTTTCCTACCTTTCTTTCCTCATAAGGTAAATATCTAAACCAGGTCAGATGTTTCTCACCATTACTGGAGCAGGGCATACAGGACCGGCTCAGATGTAGATGTCTATGCTGAAGATGCTCAGTGTTCGTTGAGATGGATACTGTCTGAAATGCATATTAAAAAGCGGCTCAGATCTCTAAAAGTGTGTCCCTGGCTCCTATACTGGCCCTCCAACTAAACTCTGAAGAGTCCTGGTAGAACAATTAAATCTGTGGACTTATTAAAGCAAATCTGGAAGGAAGCAAATTGTGATTCTTACCTGGAAGTGCCTAGCCATCAATACCAAAACCAAGGCGTTAGCTTGACTACCTTAGATGATTTTGAAGACAAAGATGATTTCTCAGAAACTGACAACTTGTAAAAACATTTTAAGTGTGATAATACATTTCTTGTGCTAGCTATGTCCTTATGCCAACTGTCAGAACGTGTCCACTGTATACTACAAATTATGTGTTTTACTGGCTTGTGCGTGGTGATTTACAGTTGGAAAATAAGTGTAAAACTCTCTCTGTGTGTGGCTATAGCTCCACAGGCTTACAGACAGTACAGGATAGGAGATAGTAAGGAATCCAACCCCTTGTTCTCAACAAACATGTTCAGAAGTTGAATGGAGGGATTAGCCTAGATACTCCCTACAACATTGCATCAACACCGTGTTTGCATAGTTACTCCCAGTCCCAGAACAAACAGTAAGGAAATAGTGAATCAGACCACAGAGGTTTCCAGAAACCTGAGCAGACAGACCGACTGAGGTGCTTGTGTAATGAATAAAAGTACTGTCACTTCTCGCCAGCCAAACTCACTCCAGAGTAATTTACTCAGCGTTGCATGAAGCACCTGTAGAAGTTTCAACATGAGGAGTTTTTCATTCTGCTAGAGGCTTCAAGCTGACAAAAACGTTCTGTTCAAGAGGGATTTTTGCTTCAGGACAGATAATTCCATGATTAACTGAAACCTGTGCTTCTCAGCCAAGCCATGTCTGCATCCCTAATGCGTTGTCGAGTTCTGTTATCCTGATTTGGATTGTCTGTTAGAAATAAGAAGGATTTCCTTTGAGAAGGTATTGATGAAAGACGCTGGTCTAGAACCAACTGTACTAGATAGTGAAGCATTTCCATTGCGTTAGCAAGTATTTTGAGGTGAATCAAACCATAATATTCAAAAAGCTAAAAACGTATGTGAAAATCATAATTATTTTTCATTCCATGAGATGCCTTAAGATATCCCTGGTTTTATTTCATGGATTTTAGTTGACTATTGTCAAAGGGCTGTAATCTCTACAGCCCCAACTTTTTATTTACTGGAAGGATATATGTTTTATTCTTTAGTGGATCAGCATAACAGATTCAGCAGCTCCCATCCTGCCACCAGAGTTAATCCTAGAGAAAGTAAAATCAGCTGGAATCTGCACCTTTCAGGTGTGAGACGCTTCCTCTAAAATTAAAAAGAAAACAGAAAACAAACAAAAAGAACCCCCTTTATCTCTATTCTGAGATAAATTTATCTGTGAAGGTAACACACCTAATGAGAGAGTAAAAGGAGCCAGTAGACAGACAGGTGTGACCTGGCTTTCGTTAGCTGTACCTTTATCTAACTGGGTGGAGACACAAAAGAAACAAAATCTTTCCATTTAGCTGTGTCATTATGGGGTGAGGCACCCTGGCTTTGGTGCACTGAAACTCTGACAGCGGGTACAGTCATGCTCTCCCACTAGCTTCAGTTGCTACATCTCTTTCCCAGCTTCTCAAATGTCCCCACTTTCCCCAGCTTTCCTCATCACTGGGAAGTGGTTATGTGTCCAGAAAGGCATGTCGCTCTATAGCCTTCCAGCAAGCAGCGCATTAATGATACCCAAATTTATCGCTCGCATCTTTCTCCTCATCCCCTTTCGGTCATCTGATGGGCTGGGCAGTTTGATTCAACAGACAAAATGCAGCTCTCAGATTCACACTCGCTGCTCCTACTGGCTCCAGAATAATTTGCACTTGTGGTACTAAATGAAGATCTGCTCAAAGGAATTTAACAAGACAGCTTGTTACGTAATACATATGCAGCTCCAACTGTGACAGAAGATATGCCCATTAATAGTTTCAGAAAGAGGATTTTATAGCTCTTTCCAAAGAGTAAATAAAACATTTAGGTGCACAGCAAATAAAACCTGCATAATTTCATTTACTGCAGCTTCTGAGAGAACATAATGGTTTAACTACGGGTGATCAGAAGCCATTCTGCAAATGCTTCATGAGTTCAGCATGAATTACATGCAGAAAACTCAAAAAAGAGGCAGAGTGGTGTGCAAGCCACTCATTGTCGGGAGGGAAGCTTTAGTCCTGCAGTCATAAAGCACATTGCTTAGCACTCAACATGAGCTAAGAGTCGAATCCAGTAGCTTGCAGATATCAAATGTTTTCAAACATCAAATAAAATATTTCACAGAAAAAAAAAGGAGCTTGAATATTGTTCCAAAGCATTTGGGCAATACTTTGAAATGTATCTATTCAAACACAACTGGGAGTTTTCAACTTTTCACTAGCTCAAATGGGCCAGCTCCAGCGTGTTACTTTTATCTGTTTGTACCAAGAGAGTACAAAATTCCTAACACTTCATACGTTTAGGAAAGCAATGCTGTAGCTGGAAGCATCACAAAGGATGTAAGGCTTCACTGTGCTATCCAGGGATTCAGATTGGCAAACGTGTTTCACTAGCCTGGTCCAACAGAGTCACAGAGCAGAAACAAGAGAGGCACTTACTGCATTGAGATCTCTCCCTATCTGAATGAAGGCTTGTTCCTTACACAGTGCTTCACGGTGTTAGGGTGAGACCTCACATAAAGGGATGTCCACCAGCTCCTTGGATGACAGCTGGAGTGCCGAGGAGGCTCTGCAGCCTGGTAGGGACCTACCTCCTAAAATAAAACCTGACTTGTGGGTTAGTACAAACAGTTCAGGACAGCTTTCTGTGTTGCCTTTGGTACGCAGCCAGGCTTAGCCCACACCTATGAAGATTTCTAGTCACCTCTTCCTACAACCCCATTAGTGCAGCTAACGTATTTCAAAGGTAGTTTTATGAGTCACTCCTTGAAGTGTTTTGGGTGTCACTGAAGAGTTATAGCAACAGAAAATAGCGACCATGTGGCTTACAACAGTTTATCCACCTCAGCCCAGAAGAGCAGAGCTGAAACCCTTCTCAAACCCTCCTGCATTTCACAGCCCTCACAGAGCCTGTGAAGCCATGGAAAAGGGCTCAGGGCGCATCCTGTTGCCTGTGTTTGTCTAAGCTGCCTTTTGCAGGTTAGCTCCTATTGCAGCAGGAGCTCCTACACTGACTTTAATGGCACTTGTATATGGTTATTGTATATATGAGCTGACTCCAAACTCAACATTAGAGCTCTGCACTGTAGGCTCTCATTTACGCCTTCTTCAAAAACTCCCCTCCTAGCTGATAGGTAAGGATCCTTACCAGTAATGGGATCTGGGCAGCTGCAGCCAAAACCCTCCATTGGCACATGGTAGGGATTTTCAATATTCTGGAATACAGGTTGAATTTTCTGTGTATAAATAGTGGATGCAGCAATGTGATTAATGACAAAGTTATCTCCTGTCATGCAACAGGAAAGCTTGGTCCAGAGCCAGCACTGGGAAGTGAGGAGACCTGAAGCTCTGACAGAGAGAAGGGCAAACACAGCTCCTTCGCCCCTGAGTTTGCAGGTCTGACCAAGCACCACTCAGATCTCAACTCTTTTTGCAGGCTTTGCCAGTCAGGTTTAGGTCAAATCTCTGCTAGTCCAGCCCAGCATTAGTGGTGGTACAAGAGATGCCATGGAGAGGCACTGCAGAGAGAAACACTCATGAAAAACCCAGCCCCAAGTGAAAGTATCTCAGAAACTCCTGATCTTTTTCAAACACAGATCAGTCTCCTCACTGATCCCATAACAGAGAAAGGATGTCACAACAAGTGCCTTGAGACAGAAAGACTGTCACACCATGGACAGCCCTTCCCATGCCAGCAATGTGATGTGCCCTTCTCTGGTGAGAAACTGGTGGAATAAACCAGGCCAGTCCCCAGATTTGCAGCCCTCCCAGGTTCATCAGCCCACTGTTGGGACCAGTGATCTTCCCATTTGGTTGAAGACCTAAAGCGAGCCTCTGTTTAGGGAGAGACAAGTCCTTCAGCTGAGCTGAACCATTTCTCATGTTTCTTCTGCAACAGCCAAGCCTCCCTTCTCCATCTCTGCTGCAAACAACTCCTTAGTGGCTCTACCACACCAAGGCAACAGCCCTCAGCCCCCCTGTCATGGCCCAAAGCTTCTTCCTTGGCCATGCTGCTTGTCTGGTGGCATGGGGGAAGTTGAAACATGATAAAACTTGTTTGCCAGAGTTGCCAAAGCTAAGTCTGTTTTGCTTCCTTGTTTGCGGCACCTTGACAAGGTCAGGTCAAAGCACCTGGCGATGAGTGATTAACTCAAGGCTGCTGCATGAGTCAGCAGCACAGCCTGGCAGGGCTCAGGAATGCTGATTGCTGGGTCTTGCAGTCACCACTAGATCATGCTTTCCTTGTGGCTGCCCTAGCAAAGCTCCCATGGGTGACTACAGCATAGAGGTATCTCCCATAATGAGGATTTCCCACTGCAGTTCTTGGCAAAGCTGAATTGCTGCACATCTTCTCTGATTCCTCTTTTGAAGCCCCATTACCTCCATCTGTGTTGCCTTTTGCATCAATCAGCCATTTTTACTCGATGTTTTCGTGTTTGTTTTGTTTCTCGCAAACTCTGATAGAATTTTGCCAACTGAATTTTGTAGACTCCTTCATTACTCACGTCTTGTGTGCAAACAAATGCAGCCTGCATAAGGAAAAAATACAAATCAGCACAATTCTGTTTTTCTAAGAAATCAGAGAAGTTCTGAGTTCTACCCAAAGCAAAGCAGTTTCATTGCTAAAAACAGTATTAACTAAGATGGCTGTACCACATCAAAATGATTCAGAAATGCTGCCCATAAAATCCTTTTTCAGCCCCAAAACCGATTATTTTGGGGCTTCCTTTTCAATTGCATTGAATAGCTGAAGGTGAAATTCAGCCTAATGCTCAAGAGTGACCAAATTTAAGCCTTACCTTTTCCCCCCTTAATTATGGGGGAAGAGGGTCTTTGCTTAGAAGCTAACAGGGCTTATTGATAGAGCTTTAAACTAGACTTGAAGGGGGAATGGGGTAATATCAGCCTTGCCCATGACAAGCTGTGGGATGACACACCAAGGTTACAGGGATGGGATGCTAGAGAGAGCCCTCAACCTGTTGCCTTGAGACATGCTGGCTGCACTGCAGCACATTTAACATCTTACAGAGAGGAGCCAAAGGCTTCTGAGGTAGTAGGAGCTAACAAGGAAACACCAATGAAATGCTTCAAAGGAATTAAGGGGTGTTCCTCTTAGAAGGTGCCTCTAAACCAATGTGCACAGCATGGGCAACAAACAGGAGCTGGAAGCCACCATACTGCTGCAATCTAGTTGTTACTGAAACTTGGTGGGATGAATTCCATGACTGGAGTGTGGCTATGATGGCTACAGGTTGTTCAGAAGGGACAGGTAAGGAAGGAGGGAGGCGTTGCCTCTACATCAGGACTCTAAATTCTAGGAAAGAGCAATTCCAGCTCTTCCAAGGACTTAGTCAGTAGGACCCCCTGGGAATCTGCCCACAGGGACAAGGGAGCAGAGAAGAGCTGGCGAATCTTTAAGGATGCTTTCTATAGAGTGCAAGAGCTCTTGATCCCCAGCTATAAAAAATCAGGAAAAGAAGGCGAAAGACAGGCATGGATGGAGACCTGCTGGTCAAACTAAAGACAGTGGGATCTAAAAAACGTTCTGGGTCATTTAAGTTTACATGGAAGTTTTCATTTTTGATTGTGGCAACTTTAAATCCCCTTGACAAAGAGATACATTTCCTTTCTTCTTTTCCAATGTACAGCAAAAAAGCTCCATTCCACAGTCTTTTAGCCAGATTTGATAATGAATTATAGAACTGCATTTCTTTCAGAGCAGAACAAAAAAAAAATGTAATAGTGTTTCTGTCATGTGTTTTAATAGTAAATGTAAATTTATAACTGTTAGAACAAATAATGTCATCTGATGGCCACAGGAGATCACTCAGCATCCTGCAGTGCTGCTACTGGTTGTCATCCCTTTTGTGAAGAAATAACATGCTGAGACTGAGGTTGAAATCCCAGCCAAAAAAGCTTTCTTTGAAGATGGCTATATTGTAGTAACACCATTTTACCCCTGTGATTACATCCTTGAGTGGTAACCACATGTTCATTTGATTACTTCAGAAAGCACAGTTTAACTAATGCATTTTTCTGTATGCTGCATGAGTTTTGATTGTCTGTTATATTTCTTATCTGCGGGGAAGGGGAGGGACACGTTAGACAAGTAGTGCCTCTTCATGGGTGTAGTGACAAATCCAGCTTGAAAATGTCCAATATGATGTTTGAATGCATTTTTTTCCTCAAGAATGGCTCCAGGCACAGGAAGTCTGCTGAAGTTTTCTTTGACTCTGTAGTAGCAGGCCTTGTGTGGCTCCAACTGATTTGCTCTCTTTGTGTGACTGGTTTTTAAGGGCCATCTCTTCCCCTGTTTCTTGGGGTACTGGAGCTACGGGAACTGATTCTGGCCAGCTTTGCATGCCACCAGCCCCACTGGAAGCAATAGTGAAGCCTGGTTGATTGGTAGTTTTACAAAGCTTTGGTTCTTCTCCCTGTCTCTTTTTTCCCTGGCTGAAGGAGAACTGGTATTCCTGACAACTGGGATTGACAATGCAGTAGTGGGCAAGAAATCTTGCCTTTGCCCTTCAAGCACATAGTAGTATAATCAGCTCTGGGTACATCCTTTCCTATGGGAAGGCCCATAACTACACTTCCTGAAAGGGAAGTGCTCTTTTCTCTTTCTAAAACCCTGGACATCTGTCACGGACCTATGGAGTTTCCCAAAATACATCCTCATATTATCCTTACTATTAAAGAGGAAGTTCTGAGAGTTGTTTGTAGTCATCAGGGCCTCATGTTTACTGAATTAATTTCCCCTACTCAAAGCTGCTGCATCATGTTCTATAGGTGCATGGGCTTTCAATATGTAGCAAAGATATAGAGCTCAGCAACGTATTTGATCAAAGAAAAAAATACTTCCTGCTCCTTGATTTTGTGTTTGTATTCTGTATTTTTCCTCCACAGTCTCAAAAGACAATCTGTGCTTCACAACATATTTCATGGCTAAGAGGGACTAGATTTTATTCAAATCACTCCTGTACTTCCTGAAAAAGAGGTCTTGACAGACAGAAGTAAGCATTATCCCATCATTAAAGCTCTTTAGTAAAGCTTAGCTTCTGTTGATGAAGAAGGATTGTCAGGAAATACAGGACTCAAGTTTTCCAGTCTTAAGCCACTGTCACTGGATGGGCCCAGCCCCCTCCAGCACAGCAGGGGTTACCAGACTTCTTCACTACTTAGCACAGATTAGGAAAACAACCTAAGACTAAAGAAACCAGTTGAGGAATAAATGCCCTGGCGGTAAGATACTGAAGGTCAAATTCTGTGCCTAGTCTATAGCTCCATTGTGCTTGGATATCAAAGCAGATAGCTGAAGTATGCATGAGTATGCATTCATTCATTAATAAAGGGTTACTGTAGCACATTTTCTCCTGATCCTTTTTTCTCCTCCGCTCAGTACTTTCACCCATGACTGTGTCCCCAGAAAGGTTACCTGATGTAGAATGATAAAGCCATACTTAGATAATGAGGCTTTCCAAAGGGCTCAGTTTTCATGTATCTCATACACCAAACAAACCAACTTTTGCTGAGACCTCACCCAGAACCCCTTGCTAAACCCAGTCTCTCAGGGTTACTGAGTTCTGTGTAAGAGCAAAAGGACAACAATAAGTGCCTGATTAAAAACACCAGGGCAAGTCCCAGTTGTTTCAGACTATCAGAAGTTAGTGTAAGCAGCTGCATTGTCTTTGCAGGATGACCAGCAGCACCACTGACAAGGCAAGCACTGAGACTGGCCACAGCATAGGCACTTTATCCTGTGCTTCAGAGGCATATGAACCATTGCTTTTGGGGAAATGCACAAATAGGTTGTTTTTCTCAGAGTACAAAGCTTGTGGTTAACCACACTGAGCTGAAAATGTAAAAATCTCACAAGCCTGAAAATACTTTTCACTGTCACATGTAGAATCAGCAACAGCATTTATGAGGGCTGAGCAGTCAACATCTGATGTTGACATTCTGTGTGCTAGTTATTTCTGCCCCTGAACAAAACCTCCCAGGTTTTGTTTGGTTCAGGCATCTCTGCTGAAGTTAGAGCACATCTTTTACGTCTGTGTTAAGCTGCAGAAAAGTTTTTCTACTTTAAAGAGCTCAAGCAGACTATCCTGGTTTTAACCATACCTGGATATTGCACCTAATACACAATACCACCTCTCTATTTATCCAGATATTTTTATTAGAAGCAGTCATCCACATTATTAGGTGTTTTGTAATTAAAATACAAAAGAACAGGTTTAACTGGCAGAACATGAGTGGCTAGTGGCTACCTACCCAACAAAGACAGACAGGGCAAAATACCACCTTTAATAATGCTACTAATAATGAAAAATTACTTTAAATTTAACCATGTACATCATATTTCCCAACCTTTTATCAAAGGGCTAAGGATTTTTAGCATGCACTAATGGTTAACAAATTTGGCTTCAGAAGACTGAAAGGCTTTGTCAAATGATCTTTCTTTCAAACTAGCAGAGACTGAATACTAACCCCTCTGTCATTAACATGTTCACGCATCCCTTATTTGAAGTTCTTCCTAATTCCTTTGATTTCTCCCTGAAGGTGATAATCCACTCTTTAATTTAAAAGTCATGTCTTATTGCATTCATTTTTGCATGAGCAGGAAGAAAACTGAATTGATCAATCAAACCTGTGCAGAGCAATACTAAGCACAGTAACTCTTGATTAAATCTCATTTTCAAAGTAGAATTCAGCCCAAAGAAAGTTAGCATTACAATAATAATTAATCACAGCTTTAAAAACCCCAATTTGTCTTTTTATGTAGTTCTGAAGCTGTGCTAAATTGCTCACCTGAAGTAAGAGCTGCAGATGTGGCTTTGTTTTTTGCCTGTTAAAATATGACATAATTCCAGCCATTGCCTGTACACTTTTAACCCAGCTAAGAAGACGAGGTACAAAGAATAACACTACAAAACTTTGCCGATGGCTTCTGGTGTGTTTTAATGTGATGTTTCAGTGTCTCAACTGAGCAGGGTAGCCCATTGGTTGCTCAGGAGAACTCTTGCTGGAGGTTCTTGGTTCTTGAGGCCCAGACAGGCTTCAGCAGTCTGTGGGAAAGTAGGCTTCATCTTGATATGGTTTTGTTGTATTACACTGCTTGTGTGCTTGGCACTGTTCATGATGGAAAGCAGCTGAAGGAAGCCTCAATAAGAGAAAGAGGGGGAAGAAAACAAGGGGATACTGATACATCCCACCACATCTCGTTCCAGCAGAGAGTCAGATCATGGCTGGAAATCCTTCCCATGCATTTCACATGGGTAAATATTAGCTGTATGGAAAACAGCATCTGCATTTTAGGTGTGAAATGGGTGTTGCATAGGTAAGTAATCCCACAGAAAGATTGGCTTTGTGTATTATTTACGTATTTTTACTTGGTCAAGCTACATTTCTGCACAGACTGTGGCCGTAATTGTGATGGCAAACTGCCATTAAGATGCAAACTCTAAAAAGAAGATGTTCTGTAATTTCTAGAATTTGCTCAGAAATAGATCATATTTGTGATCTGTTTGTGCATTTTTGTGCATAGATCAATACAACACTTACTGCAGTTTATGCAGAACTTTCTTTACTACTTGAATACTTAAATACGCTAATGCATATAAATGGCGTGAGGGATACAATAATTCTAGGATAACTTCTACAAAGTGTTTGAAATCTGTTTTGTAGCTAAGAAATAAGAAAATTAGAAAAAGACAAGATGACAGCTGCAGAAGCATTAAAAAGTGTGCCATAAGATGATCTGAAGATTATTTAGGACCTGATGAGATTCATCCATGGATCCTGAGGGAACTAGCAGATGAAGTAGCTAAGCTACTATCCATCCTATTTCAGAAGTCGTGGCTGTCCAGTGAAGTTCCCACTGACTGTAAAAGGGGAAACATAAGCCCCATTTTTGGAAAGGGATAAAAAAAAAGGCCTGGGAACTACAGGCCGGTCAGTCTCACTGGGTGCCTGGCAAGATTGTGGAGCAGATCCTCCTGGACACTATGCTAAGACACATGGAAAATAGGAGGTGATTGGTGACAGCCAGTATGGCTTCCCTAATGGCAGATAGTGCCTGACAAATTTGGTGGCCTTCTATGATGGGGCTACAGCATAAGGGAAGACCAGCTGACACCATCTACCTGGACTTGTACAACGCATTTGAAACCGTCCTGCATGACATCCTTGTCTCTGAACTGGAGAGATTTGGCCAGGATTTGAGAGATGGACCACTGGGCGGATAAGGAATTGGATGGTCACACTCAAAGAGCTGCAGTAAACATCTCAATGTCCAAGTGGAGACCAGTGATGAGAGGTGTTCTTCAGGTGTAGGCACTGTTCAACATCTTTGTCGGTGACATGGACAGTGGGATTGAGTGCGCCCTCAGCAAGTTTGCCGATGACACCAAGCTG
>JAVHNF010000482.1:0-12471 GCA_034783455.1 Micropsitta finschii | reverse complement strand
CAGATGAGTTTTGCTCCATGATGTGTTACTGTTACCCCTCATGCAGATGAGTTTTGCTCCATGATGTGTTACTGTTACCCCTCATGCAGATGAGTTTTGCTCCATGATGTGTTACTGTTATCCCTCATGCAGATGAGTTTTGCTCTGTGATGTTTCCCTTTCCCCCCGGGTCGCCTGCCCCTTTGAATCGCAGCACCTGCTTGCTTCAGCTGCTCTGATTAACAGCGGAACAGAAAGCCATCAGTGAGGCTTGCTTTCTTCTCCCCAAACAATGCCCAAGTCTCCCCAAACCAGCACGCTCTGCATAAACCCCTCTGCATTAATAAACAAGCCTTTGGATGCTGAGAGATGTCTTTTGTGTGGGGTTCTCCTGTATTTTAATAAGCCTGGCTTTATAAAGACACCCTCCCCCCCCCAAAAAAAAGGGAGAAATAGCCACAAAGCCAAATATCATTAGGCTCTAATCTCCTCCTGACCAGCACGCTCCTGCCAATCCCTAAGCCCTTTCAGCCCTGAAATGCTGTTTTATTGAATCTTCTTGTTGTTTTGCTCCCCACCAAAATAAACCTTGTGCTGGGAGGGGACCCTGATGCAAAGCGCCCACTACCAGCATTAAGCACAGTGATGATGAAATGGATAACATCACTCTGGGTTTTTCCTTCTTGAAGGTGTGAAGGTGTTAATGAGGTGTCCCACACGGTAGAAACCCAGCAATCCTTTGATTAAAACCAGTCCAAGGGGCAGAGGCTGAGTTATTTGTGCTTGGTCCCTTTGAGGGATGGCACTGCTTGTGCTTGTGGGGAGAGGAGAAGAAGATGAGCACTAACATATGCTGGGCAGTGGGTTTGCTTCATTTGGCTCCAGCACAGTGTAAGGTAATGTCAAGAAAAGGGAGTGGGGTCTTAAATGGCATCAGTGCTTGATACTGCATAGACAGAGATGCTGGGGGAAGGATTGGCTTGGAAAAGGCTGCATGGTTTTTTTTGGGGTGGAACTTTCAATGGAACATCTTAGGTCAGCATTGTGGCAGCAAGAATGTGCTGCTCTCTGTGGGCATGGAGGGGGATAAGGGTGCTAATCCCCACATCTGTACATCGCAGTTAAGTGGTGTCTCCTCTCTCCCTGCAGGGTGGGATGTACAGCAAGGGTTTGGTCCTGCGCAGTACTGCAATGGGGCTGGTGTGAATTCCCTCAGGGAAGTGTTCCCGATAGCATTCAGGGTTCCAGCTTTGAGTTCAGATCCTCAGAGATAAGGAGCTCATTTTTCTGGTGTTGTCTTCTAGTTAAGTCCCCAGATCCCATGTTCTTCTGAACTGAAGACTTTGGCTGGAAGGCCCCATCCTATACCTGCAGTCACTAAGGAGCAAAGGAGGGCTGAGCTTTCCTTGCTCTCTGCTTTGCTTTTACTCACCTGCACCGTACAAACTCTTTAATTCTGTTTTATTCTCACTTTGACCATGGGAAATATGGCTCCATCATACCCACATAAGAACTGTAAGGAAGGATGAGCATGCTTGAATTACTGGGCTGCAGATTCGAGGCAAAATTAGCATGAAAAGGAGAAACTGCAATGGAAGCAGCAAAACACCCAGTTCAGGCTATGTAGAACCACATTACTGCAGGAGCTCATGGTTTTGGCTGGTGGCCTGTTGGTGCATTCCTGCCATGGCTGCTGTGGCCCAAGGGGGTATTCAGTGGATTTTGGGTCCAGGTATTTTGGCTGGCTGTGTCTGCTTGCAGGGTCCCAGATGGGGTGAGAAGCCAGGCTATGGGTGCCTGGGGCCTCTTGCAGGAGGTGAGATGCTGTGACTTTGGGATGCTGAAGGCTGATGCAGAGTCAGTACCTTGTCGTAAGGGAAATGTCACTGGGCACCCGGAACAGGCAGGGGACCACGCACCCTGTGCCACCTGCCAGCCTGGGACTGTCCATGGGGATGGAGGCAGCGGAAGGAGCTGTCAGTGACCAGAAGAATACAAGGGTGATGCCAGCTCTAGCACTGGAAGGGAGTCTGTGAAACTGCAGTGCAGTTAGATGGGGCTGGCTGCTGGGACATGATGGTTTTTCCCATTAGCAGGAGCACCGCAGGGAGATCCGGTATCAGGCCCCCATCCTACCTGAGCTACAAGGAGGGTGAAGGAAGAGTGCACCAGGACGTGTGTCTGCTCTGGAAAAGGGCAGTGGGCACAGTTCAAAACCAAAAGAAAAGGTTTTCAGCCAGACTGAAGGGAATGATTTACAGGGAATTGAGCACGGGGTGTGAACTTCCTTCCTGTCCACCCTGTGTGTAAAATGAGCTTTCACACACTCCTCTTTGGAAAGGTTTTCCAAGAATATATTGCAGCCTAGGCTTTGCTCACGAGTCCTTCACGGCAGGGATGACCAGAGCCCCTTCTTACCCAGGGAATCCAGGGGGGGAGAGGACCACAAAATCTTTTGGGCACTGGAGAAGCTGGGGTTGTGCTGCACCTTCATTCCAGCCTGCAACATCATATGAATGTATTAGTCTAGTTATATGTGTAACGTGTCCCCTTTTTGGAGCGCATATGGCATCAAGTAATTGTTGTTGCCCACCTGGGCAAGAACAGTTTGTTGTAGCTGTTTCAGCAAAGTTCTTAACTCTTTTATTGTACTGATGCTGTTTATTATATTTCACTCTTAGTATACTCTCCCCACTCATTTTTTTCCAGCACAACTCATGGAAGAAAAGATACCTTATTCTTTTGCCATAAGAGCCTATTGCTGTCTACAAACTTCTCAGAGATGGGGGAGTGAAACAGCAAAACCCAACACCAGGAAAAGCCCTGCTAGCATTAAAAGCAATGTGTGTGTGTGTGTGTGTTAGGGAATGTGCTGGTTTGCACACTGCTGAATTGAAAGACTTCATTTTTACTGATAGTTGTGTCTGCTGGATTTTCTGTAAGCTCCAAGGGAAACAGAAACTGGCTGTACTTCCACTTTTGGCCTTAGACTTCACCTTGCTGAAGTGCAAGTGTCTGTTCTTGGGTAGGTCAACAACCAGAGTTACTTCGATGATGTGACACAGCAACAGTAACACAGCAGGTTCAGTGATTCATGTGTACTAATAATGTGACTTTATGCTGTATTTATGTTCTAATCATCCAGTGCATACAGGGAAGTCCTTGTTCTGAATTTCTGTAGCTAATTTAGTATCAGTAAAACCTTTTCTTTGTTTAGGTGTCACCTAGATCCAGTTACAAATGCTTATCTTTTGCGTGGGCTACTCATAGGGTCAACCAACCTGAAGATGCCAGGTCTTTTCTCTTCAGAAGAATCTTAGCTCCCTTTCAGTCATATGTAGATCCCATGCTGCCTGTTCCTTCTGTATAGCATAAAATATTGTAGCTATATGATGGTCCAGAATGTCTTTTTAAGCACCACTTTCCCTCTGATGCTAGCGGTTGTCAGGTATCATGTTCTAACATGGGGTTGTTTAGTATCTGACTTGTTCATAATCCCTTTGTTGGGCCATATGTGTGCATCTTCCATCTATGGAAGGCCATGTGTCTAATGCTTCTGGTGATCTTTGGGAAACCAGGGCAGAATGTAGCCTGGTCTGAGCATGCTAACCTATGTGAGAGATTTAATGGAGTACCATCTTTGTATAGATATCCTGGAAAACAGGCTCTGCACCTCTGCTTCTATTCTAGAGTAACCCGGTAACGTTGACGCCAGTTCAGATTAACATAAAGCAGAGCCCAGGCACTCTGTGCTCTGAATTAGCATGGTCTGGGTCTTTTACTAGAGCTTTTCTTTAGGGAACCTGCATAGATCAGGCAGTAGCTCCGCTCACCCAGAAGGACAGTGAACATCGGTTACCACTCACCTTCCAGGAGCAGGAAGTTTAAGATGGTTCGTCCATCAGCTTGTCCATAGCCTATCCCCAAAGCTGCTTCTTTAGAGCTGCACAGTTTTAACTCAGAACTTCATAAAGCGTGTATGGGGGAGAAGCGAATAGAGGAGGGGGCATGGAGTGTATCAGTAGAGCTGTATGAACCACTGTACTGCTGAGAGAGAGCTGTGCATTAACACCAGGATGAAAACACCTCCTTTTGAAGCCCAGAGGCTGTGTGATACCTCTTCCCCTGCTTGTACACCTTGCTGCTGCTTTCCTTGTGAAGGAAGGAAGCCATTGGGAAGGAAGTCCTTTGGACTGTGGTTCAGGAGTGATTTGTCCTGTCTCAGCCTTGCTCATCGCTGGCAATAAAGCTGCTGCTGCGAGGATGTGCTTTGCTTTAGGCAGGACTGAGGTGGTCTGGTTGGAGCCACAAAAGCGGTCGCTGCTGCTGCTGAGAGGTGCTGGTTTCCCTGGGAAATCTACGGTTATGCCACAGTCCTCGGGAAAGGTAACCTCAATTGGAAGAGGATTAAACTGGAAGAACAATAAAAGCGAGGGAATGGAGCGAAGGGTAAACAGAGCAGGAATCAGGGAGAATGTTTCCCTGAATCTGGGTCTGAAAGGCATCTAAATATAACGAATACTGAAAACTTTAATCCCATCCAGTATAAACAACAACAAAGCCTTGTTTTGCTTTGGGTTTTCTTCTCCCTCCCTGGCAGGGAAATAGGAAAAAATTCCTTTCCAATCCCACAGGCAAATTGAGGACAGGATGAAACCCTGCCCCACACAGTGGCACAGCCCCTCATAGCCTCTCAGGATACTCGGGTTGGAGGCTGGACACAGCCCCATTGAGCCTGGCTTCCCAGTTCACACTGGTTTGGCTGGGATATGACTGGAAATATCCAGGCATCCTCAGAGCTGCTTTTGTCCGCACGGCTGTTGAGGAGCACAAAGCCTGCACCAGTGGCAGACCCTTTTACAGCTGCAACTCAAGCCAGAGTCTTCCCCATGCCAAAGGAACAGGGGGATGAGGAGATCTGCAGTGATACCATGTGGCTGCTCCTTTTTAACTGCGTGTGGTTGTCCATGGGAACTGCAAAGACCTTGCCCCAAACAGCATCCCCTCAGAGCTGCAATAAGGTTTTGTTTTGGGGGTGTTATCACCTTGATGAGGGCAGTGGAGGTAGAGCAGGTAACGGGAAGAGCAGCCAAAACCATGGAAGGAAATGCTGGTGTGGCTCAGGCTGCAGGGAATGATGGAGGTCTGCAAGATCATGACAGCAGTGTACAAGCAGATGGGGGAATATTGCTGCTTTGATGGATGCAGGCAGGAGCTGGGGCTGCTGGAGGCATCTGAAAGGAAGGGCAGCAGAGAGAAGTGGGGCTCATGGCCCACCCAAACCAGCATCTCCTATTGCTGTGGGACAGTGAGTGCTGGGCTATGGGGTGCCAGTGGGCTGACAGGGACTGGTAGAGTACTTCCCGTGTTGTTAAGCCTGAGATGACCTCTCTCTTTTTGAATGCTGAAGGTCAGAGGTCTCACACTCATTTTCTAAGCTTTGCTGGTTCTTTTAAGCCCACCACGAAGCTCTGCAAGGTACCCACAATACCATACCATAGCCAGCTAATCTCCGAGTATTATAGATGGGGAGACAGAGATGGAAGTTTCCCCAGGCTTCCCTGTTTGACTCGTGGGCTGATGTGCAGGGATGATTCAGCAAACCCACAGTAAACTTTAAACTCCTTGTGCCGTGTTGTTAATAAAAACTCCCTTGATAGAGGGAGTGCTTAAAACCATGAGGTTGCAAAGACCAAGAGCTAATGTGGTGCAGCAGAAATGTGGGGTGGAGGAGGAGCTCCTTGGCTGGTAACAGTGGTGGGCAGAATAGAGTTCATACCCGAAATCTTTTCCTCCTCTCAGCCCAAAAGCTTTGGCTTTTGCAATAGCTGCCTTCTTCTAAGGCCAAGGGTATGTGAAAGGAGTCGCAAGCAGAAGCCTGTGACCTGCTGTGGACTCAGCTGGGTAAAGGAATTCCTCAAATACGAAGGCAGGAATTCAAAGGTCTTTTCGTGTCATCTATTTCTGATGTCCCAGAACTGATGGTGGGAATGGTACCTTGATGTTTCCGGCCTCTCTGGAGTGGGAAGGAAAGTGTTTAGGATCAGATGAGCAGCTGCTGTAAAATACAGAACCCTGTGAATGAATCGTGTTTGCAGTGGTGCAGAACTTGGTGTGTTAATAATGGTGGAAGAGATTCAGAATGCATGTGTAAGCTCCTCATCCCAGTAGGATGAATTCAGGCTTGGGATAAACTACCAGGTAGAGGTAAAGAGCCGACAGCCGAATGAAGGCTGATCTCTGGTGTGCAATGCACAGTCAGGCTGCAGGATTGTGCTGTTGTGGGCTGCATTTCAGCAGGTCGGTTGCTTAAAATACGTTTGGCTCCTTGCTAGGAGAGTAATTCCTGCTTGCAGGCAAAAACTAATAGCAAGCTCCCAGGCATTAGAAAGAAACCTCCCAGGAAGAGTGGAGTAAGGCAGTTTGTACCCCGAAAGTACGTGTTCCCTTAGATCTGGGACTGAGGAGCTGCTGCTGGTGATGGGATTTGCAGTGGCATGGATTTGGAGGGACAAAAGAGCAGCTGATGGGTGGCAAAGTGGGATTTTATCCAAATACGCTGCCAAGACACTAAGGATAAACAGTGCTAACAAAGCAGTGAATAAACAAAGGATGGCAATAGGACCTGATTTCTATCAGTATTCGCTTGTATTGGGTCAGTTCCCTGCCTTGTGGATGGGGTTTCCTGTTTATACATCGCTTGCAGAGGAGATAGTCACAACAAAAACCATAGCAGTTGGCGCCTGGAATTTATCTCATTTCCAGAGCTAAAACCAGCCCCCATTTCTGCAGTCATGATGGAGTGGTGAGGCTCTCGCCGCCTGCTGTGATTGAGCATGGCATCAGTTCTGGTTCCTAGGTCCTGTCATCTAGCCACATCTTGTTAGGATCTGAAATGATTCGCTTAATCCAAACAAGGGAGAAAGTGTCATATGCTTGCAAGAAAAAAGACAAGGCATTAATTCCCTGTAATTTCTGTTGCTCCTGGTTTGACACCCGATGACAGGAGCCTCTGGAGTCAATCTTAGGAACATATGTACAAAGCTGTTTAAGGGGAAATTCTGTCTTATCATCTGTAATAATTTATACTCCCAAGGCTGCTTATCTTGTGCTGACTGGTGGGACCCCTGTGTGCAAGCTGAGCTTCTGTAATTAACCTTCTTCCAGAAGACAGATACTTTTGGTACCTTCTTTGGTGCTCTTGACAGGAGAACCCTGCATCAGTCAGTCATCACTCCCCTCTCCCGCCATGGCACAAGGGAATTTACACAGGTCTTTGAATTTCCCTGCTGAAAGGAAGTGGAAACCTCGTGTAGTTTTGGCAGAGGAGACTTAAGAGACAGAAAGAAGGGAGTCTGTGTGGGATTATGGTGATGCGAGGTCGCTCAGAAACAGCCAGCCCCAGTCTGTGCTACCACTGCCAAGACTTGTGGGGATCACCATGAAGGGGTGATGTTGCTTTTAAGGCATTAATCCCACCAAAACGTCTGCTCTGGGTTTGGTAGTTGTGCTGTATTTACTAACTCTAACCAAGGTCCTCGTTGCATGAACCTGCCCAGACCCCACAGTGTGACCATCGTGTGCTGCAAGTGCTGAGAGATGTTAGCAGGATAGGAGGCACTGGATGATCCCCAGATCCCTCCCAGCTCTGTGGTCAGTCTGTCTCCTCCATCTGCTCATGAGCCATTCTGCAGTCCCTCCTTGTCTCACCTTCCCAGGCAGGAATCTCTGGGAAAGGGTGGGTTATGTGCTTCCTGCTCCTCTGTCTGGAGATGGAAAGGCAGAGGTGAAGGACCAAGGAAAGGGAGTGTTCACAAAGTTTGACAAAGCTTTCACTGGAGCAGTGAAGGGCAAAATGAGGAAAGATTCATCTATTTTACTTCAAAAGAAACCCAAACCAACCATTTCTTTGTGACATCTGCAGCAATGTTGTTATTTTTTTACGTAGCCCATGGGGTTTTTTTACCTTGGCATCTCCCTAGTGAGGGGTTTGACTCTCTTTTAATGGCATATCACGAATTTCCTGTTGGTTTGTGTTTTAACAAACTCGATGAGTATTTCCAAATAAAGAAGAAGGTCTGAAAAAGAGGATTTAGCTCATGGAGGAGGATGGTTTCTGTTTTCCAGGATGCTGAGATGATGCCATATACTCGACCACAGAGAAGTGGCTTGAGGAAGGGCTGGTGGCCAGGTATGGAGGCAGGCCAGGTGATGCTCTTTCTGCTGAAGAAGCCATGATGCTCCTCATCTGAACACCAAGAGCCAAGCCTTATCCCTGCCAAGTGGCTTTAATACGTGCTCCTCAGTCCATCCCACAAAGATTTTGGGTTGTGGCATTGTGAGGAACAGCTTTAACAGGGTCATTTATGAAAGTCTGCATCTGGAGAGAAGAAAGCAGCAGATCTGCCAAGCCACTCCAGCTCCTGCTTGTTACACAACAAGAGCCAACGTTATGGCTTGAGCTACAGATTAACTAATATGTTACAGACACAGAAAGCCCTGGCAAAATGAGGGAGCAAGAGGTTTCCTTCTAGCCTCAAGAACACCTGATGTGGGGCTGCTGGTCAAGGCGGAAGATAGAAGCCACCTTCACCAAGGAGGACTTTAAAAGATTGAGGAGAACTTGTAAGAAGGCTCAAAGAGAGCAAAGAAGAGCTGGAGGGATGCTCTTCTCCAGCCTCAGCTGCTCTGGGAGTCACCATGCCATGCTGCCAATGGGGCAAACCAAGTTCGGCAGTGAATGCCTGAACCTTCCCCAAAGTGAGCCCTTGTCCTTGCATATGTGCTGGCTGACCGTAATCATTCCCATTTGTTTCTATGCAGCATAATTACTTTGCTCTGTGGAAACATGCCTGAAACAACTGAAGTGAGTTGAGGTGTTTCTGCAATCATCTCCGTAATCCCTGAATCCCAAGAGGGTTCAGGTTTTGAGGCTCATTCTGCTTCTGGCCCCAGGGAAGGAGAACACTCAAACCCATCCCTCCCAGCCAGCACTGCTGCTGCATTTCACCTCGCTCAGACCAGATGCAACGGTGGGGACAAGTCTAAAAGCCAGAGCAGCCCCCGTGTTAAGCCCCGGTTCAGCATCCTTGCAGCTGCAAAGCTGAAGTTCAGAGGTCTCCCCCTTTGCCTGGTGCACGCTGTGTTAATTTGTCAGGTTTCATCCGTTCCTGCTCCGCAGCAGCTGCAGCCTGCGAATCCCTCCTGCTCCGCCAGCCCAAGGCTGGAAACGCACCCAGAGCAGCCTTTCTCATGGAAATGTTTGCTGGGGGGGGCCCTAATTATCTCCCAAACCCAACTGAAGGCCCTTCAATGGCTTGAACAGTCGGCGGTTCCATGCCTTTGACAGCCCCAGCCATGCCCGGCTTCTTCTGGCATTCCTGGGCTCCTCACGTGGATTTATACTGTCAAACAGTGCCTTTTGTTATCGCTCGCCATCAGTCAGTGGCACTTCAGATGAAGTAATTTCCTTTTTGTTTCCTCGCTCGGTCCCTGCTGGTCAATGTGGGATGAGATCACCTGAATCTTATTTGGGGGGACAAAGGGAAAATTGGCAACATCTCCACAGGGCTTTTTCCCCCTTCTTTGACCAGGGTGGGATTTGTGCAGAACAATGAACATTCATTTGCTAAGTGATTTTGCAAGCATGTTCTCAAGGCATGCAAATACTCCAGGACTGTGATGAGGTTGTTTTCTGTCCTTCATCTAACCTTAGCCCCTGACCCTGCAGTTCTATGCTCATGTTTCAGCCTCAGCTCATGCTAAGGCAATTGAAAGACTGCATGCCTGAAGCTCAGCGTATCTGCAAACCTCTCTAAGGTGGAGGTGCTAAAATACAAGAGACCTTAAGCTTTTCGAAAATGCTGTTATATCTCAGCTTAAAATAGAGGCTGTTTAAACCTCTCGAGGTGTGTGCAAGGGAAGTTCAGTTAGAGTCAGGGAGCCTGAGAATACGACTGTCTCCGCAGATAAAGTGCCTCTCTGATGTTTGCCTTCCACTAAGATAACCCAAGGAAGCTGACGCCTCCAGGACTGTATTGTTTCACATCAAGCCATGTTCTGGCAGAGCAAAGGTGATAGCAAGGGCGTTGATTTATGAAGTGGTGGCTGAGCTCCCAACCAGAAGCAGCAGAGATGTTTTGCATTTGAAATATGACAGCTCAGAGGCACGTGGTCTGTCTGGAGCCCATGCCTTGTGCTGGCTTTCTGGAGCCTGGTGAAAGTCACCCACTGATTTGGGGATGCTGAATGGGTTTCTCTTGCTTCTCCCCAGCTGCCTGGTTCTCATTGTAGGCACAGAGGGGCAACAAGACCTTCCTCCTGTTGGGGTTTGAATGAAGCTGCCCAGTACATTCAGTAATGATTAAGGGAGGCAAATGTGTATATGCTTCCCTTAGAAAATGAAGCAAAAAGCAGAATTAATCTTTCCCAAACAGTTAATGGACTTCAAAGAACAAACCTGATTCAGGGCTTGGACTGCGGAAGAGACTGGCAAAGGGCAGTGAGAAGGGACAAATTTAGCAGGATGGGACAAGCCAATCTGAAGCCCCCCTCTCACATCACAAATGTAGCCCCATGAGGGCATTCAGTGGGAGAGCATCTGCTTAATTACAGCTGCTCTGGGTGCAGTTCTCCTGCCTTCTGAAGATGTCTTGAGGCTGGCCAGTGGAAAACTGCTCTAAACATGGGGTTTTTAAGATATCAGACCAAGCCAAAGGCAATGCACCAGGGAGTCATGAGTATGATTGCAGTCCACTAAGGTGCAAGGATGAGAAAACACATTATCTTATTCCCTCAAGTAGGGAGAATTAACTGCATGTAAACATGGGCATTGCAAGTCCTGGAAATAGTCATTGGAACAGCAGCAGCAGCAGATGCAGATATAATTTAATCCTTCTCCTTTTATCCTTCATACTTCAGAGCTGCAGGGGTCACCATGTCAGAGGTGTAAGATATTGGATTGGTTTAGGAGCGACCTTTCATAATACTGGGAAAATTTCCTTGAAAATTCAGTATTAGAAGAATATGATGCAGAAATTAGGATTTAAGGAAGAATTTTAAACTTGATAGGAATGAAAAACTCATCCAGGACCTGGATAAATTATAGCTCATAAGAGTTATGGCAGATAATTGCTTTAGGAAATCAGTGTGTTCAAGGGGAACACACAGGAGGCAGGTGTGGAAGCTTCTTTAGCCTGTGGGTGACTGCCCAGCTTGTGGAGAAATAGATGCAAAGGGGAGGAACGGCCAGGGCTGCCCAAGGGCAGGGGCAAGAGGATCCCAGCACCACTGCCCAAAGCACCATGCGGCCCCAGCCAGGGTTGAGGATGCTGCAGGTGCCACCTGCAATGCATTGGCTCAGGCTTCAGAGCTGCTGCATTAATAACATCACCCTTGTTCAAGGTTATGGTGCGAGTTGATTGCTCCTGATTAGGGATTTGTATTCACTTGTGAGAGCCTGCAATTTTTATTACCTTTATGGTAATAACTGCAAATAATAAAATGACAAACTATTGTAATTAAATTTTAATTAATTACAAACCCATTACTTTTAAGTTTATTCACGGTAAGGACAATGATACTGAAAACAATTCATTAAAGCACTTGATATGTAAATCCTGAAGGAAAGCATTAATATTGGGTAGCTCATGTATTTACTTTCTGCAGAGCAGTAGAGAAATTGCTTAAAGAAAGGCAGCCCCCGTGGGTGATTTTAACTGCTTGCTTTAGGGAGCAGAGAAATACCGGATACTCTCAAGGTGAAATGATTCCCAAAGTCAGGTTCTCCATCCTCTATAGCAAAATGCTTAGCAAGCAGAAAAAAGAGATCCCTGCCTGGGCTTGTACTGTGCATGGCTAATCACTTTAACAGCCGCAAGGAGATGTGGCAGTCCTGTAGAGGTGGGGAAGAGGGCAGTCCTCCCATTCCACATGTGTTTTACTCCTGATGGGTAACCCTACATACACAGTGCTCGGGGAGAGGGTCAGCATCGCTTTTGTAACACCAAGCAAGCAATGTGCCCTTTGCTTCGGCTATAAACACCTCCCCCCCGCTGCTCCATCGGGCTGGCAAACCTCCTGTTCCGACTCTCTAAACTGAAATAATCTCATTTCTAATGGTCTGTTTGTCTTCAGCTTTTGCTGATTTAATTCAGTGTAACAAGCTGAGCTGGACTGTGCTTTCCCCAGATAACCTGAGCACAGATCACTGCACATCACTGCAGTAAAACATGGGCCATGTCTGGTACAGGATGCTGATCGTACACCCCTGTCATGCCATTCATGCTCACAAAGTCTTTTCCTTGGCCCTACAGGAACACCTTCTGCAGCAAGAGTGCCCGGTGCACCATCTCCATGAACAGTGGGTCCTTATCCCCAGGCAATGGGGACAAGTCGTTGCTGCTGTGTCAGGGCATGTGATGCAGTCAAATGGTACGTGGGTATTTGCCTTCTCTGTCCTGTGGGAATGGGCTGCAGTCTTAACGAAGAGCA
>JAVHNF010000463.1:29607-39654 GCA_034783455.1 Micropsitta finschii | reverse complement strand
TCGTCCAGTATGCTATTTCAGCTCAATATTTTGACGAACACTCTTTTTGCTTCATGGTTATTTTGCCTCAGAAATTTGTTCAGAGAGGGAGTCAAGGAGATAAAGCTGTGTCCTGTGTAATATTCTCCAAGAGCAATACGGAGTTCAAAATACATTAGTCTTCCTGTTCTGTAACATCACTTTTCTATATGAAATTATACTTTAAATTGCTGCCAAAAGGAGAGGTCTGCTATTAAGACAAGACTGGTGCAGAGCCCAGAAGGCAGGATACTCTGCATGATTTGGGCAGCTTCACTTTCTATTTTGCAATGTTTCCTTTAATCTTCCATGCCTGTGCAAAGCCAGGTTTTCTCTTTTACTGCAAACAGAATGTATATACACCATTTTGAGATAAGTATGTGCTAGAAAAGTGAAGCACTTTGAAGCACTTTAATGTCCACATCCACCAGACTGATTTTTATGGCATGTCAACATCTGACAGATAGAAAAAGTTGGGGGTTTTGTTAAGAACTAAGAAGTGAAAGGAAATAAGCTTATAACAAAATTTGTCTCTGAAACTGCAGGCTGCTTGTGAGACTGACAATAGAAGAAGTGTTCTATGCTGGAAAACTGTAAATTCTGGGAAAACAGGTATGTGAAACTCACTGAGGAATAAAGAGAAAACTAACGCAGCATTTCAGTCTATTTTTTCAGTCCATAAGTGTTCCCATTTATGTTCTCATTTATGTAGGTGGTGATCTCCTATAGTTTTCACAAGCTGACGCACAACATATTGCTGTGCAGATGGGACAAATAACCATGTTAAGAAGTGACTAAAAGCCTTAAACATCACAGGGCAAAGAATATTTTCTCCATCTTTGTATATACCTGGGCATTATATACATATATACATCTGCTGTTAGCAAAGACAGACCTATATAATAAGCTTTATAGCTATGTGATTTCTGCATGCAAGTTTTGCTACGCAGCTTGCAGTATGACTTGCTTCTACATCTCCTTAGGCTGTGTTTTCATCATTCCAAATGTGCAGTAGCAGATAGAGTCCCAACCTGCCAGGTTTTTCTCTTTCTTTTCTCTCTCCTCTATGAATTAACATTCCAGGTAAGTGTCTTTGTCACAAATTAAAAAATGGAAGAAAAAGTAACATGTCTGTGGGGAAGTCCAATCCTATTCTCCTGGTTAAAAAAAAAAAAAAAGACATTTTTTACTTTTCCCTACTATTCCTCATCCATATTTAAAAAGCAGTGATAACCCATCCATGATGGATTGCAATGTGTCTCAGTTCTCAGATTTATAAATAGGAATTTATAATGGAAAAGTTGTTATAAAGTATAGCTATCTCAGACACATGGTCCTAATCAACAATGCATTCATTAACAGTACCAAAAAATGCACTAGAAGAGGTATCTTAATATTTTTCAAGAAATTTTACTCTTGGTATCCCCAAAGCCACTCAACAGCACCAGTGGCAAAGAAGATATTAAACCAAATTTCATGGATGTGTGCTCCACAGTGGCCATTTTTCTGAAAAATAATGAATTTAATATTTCATAAGACATTAATTGTTAGGCAACGGGGTTGTTTCTCATTAAAAGGCTTTAAAAACTCATATTGCTTCTTGAGAGTGTAGTCCTACAAGATATTAGTTGTTAGGAAAATTGGGGTGTGGAAACCTAACATACCTGGTGAGAAGGTCTGTACGGACCACATTTGAAGCATCTATCTTCTCTGGGGTGCGGCTGCGCTGTCTGGGAGATACTCTTCTGCTTGAGAAGTTGGGTTTTGACATTATAAATGGGGCTTATTTTTGCATCCACCGTCTTTCAGCCTCTGGAGTTAACAAGCAGCTCATTCATGCATATTTGTAGGAAATCAGGGGCATTCAGCACCAGGCTTTGTTCATCTGAAAATGAAACGAATTAGGCAATGTGCTCTAGATGTTTGTCCCGAAGGGTAGTATTATTGCTATTTAACCAATGGCTGTCATTTACTGAAATACCAAAACACGTATTTAATTTTAATGTTACTGTCACATCTGAATTAATGTTAGGTATGTAAATTTGATTTCAAATGAGAAATTAAATGGCTAATCAGCTGACCATTGCACTCATAGCATGTCATTAGTATTTTAGGACTGGCATTATTATTTATGCTTGATTACTGGGTAGTTTTACTCTCAGAACATTGTTTAACCCAATTGCTATTTTTCTTGTTATATTTAATTAAAACTTGTGGGGGAAAAAAAAAACCAACAAAAAAATCCCAGCAAAACCAAAGACCGCACCACATCTATAATTTACAAGGGAAACAGGCAAAATTACTGTTTTAAAATAGCCTGATATATCCCTTACAGAGGTAGAAAAATGCTAGATAAATGTCTGTGGATGTAAGATTATCTCACATATTTCCTTTTGCACACTGTTTATTCTATTCAAGCAGAACTTTTGTATCTGCCATTGTTTGTGTGTTAAATTTACATGAATGGGGTAAAACAAATCAGAGACAATAATGACTTGTGTTTTATTTTCCCAGTGTTTATGCTTTAAATTGGTTTTCATTGTTTTGAGTGTTCACCGTACTCCCATGCTACTGGCTGGTCCATTGAAACGATAAGAAGTTACTCCTGCAGCACATTAGGGAAGGTTTTTCTTATACCTAGTTCTCTGGTTTGATCTTCAAGTTTCAATCTTCAGATAATAGCTCTCTGTGGGAGGCATTAACAGATTGTTAGGGTTTTTTTCCCTTTAACTTGTTGTTTTTTTTCTATACGGATGGTATTGGTACAATGCTGAGAAGAATGTTTCTGGCTCCTATGAACAAGTACCTTCTTTTTTTTCTTTTTTTTCAAGAGGAAGATCATCTTAGAGGAAGTTTGGGAAGAATATAATTATCAGAGCTATCTTTTTGCTTAGAAACTCCAGCAGTTCTTGGCTCAGAGCTGGATTTGGCATTTAGTGAGAAGTAACTTCTTTATACATAAAACCCCACACACAAGTGATAAGTCAATGTAGACAGCTCACATGCCTTAAAAATCCAGCATATAAATGACCTGAAAGTGTCATTTTTTCTGAATGCAAAATAAAGCAGGATTTCTTCCTGACATTGCAGCTGTGGGTTTCTGTGCTTGTGTATAGTTTACACAACCACACCAGGTGGGTTGCATGTTTCTCCAGTTCTCTTCCTGCCCCTTGATCCACTGATTTGCAATACTAAACCAACCAGTTCAGATGCACATGGGACAAGGCAGAGCTGAAACAGACACTGGGAAAGTGGGTGGCAGTGAGGAACTTAGAATGAGAGTGGGGAGCAAAATCAGGAGTTTGGCATGGAGCTCCTGTCAGAGATACTTAAATGTCTTCAGGCAAGACAAAAAAACCCTGAGCTCCCAAGGAGCTTGGAGAGCAATCAAAGAATTGGTGAAATTTGAAAACAGGAGAAATAGGACTGAAAAGAAGGTTCAGTGTCAGTGGGAGAGCAGCAAATGCTCAGGCAGCACAGTGGGGTGCGAATATAAGTGGGGTGTGATTATAAGTGGAATGTGAGTGTGAAGAAGATAACTGAAACAGGCACAGGGTATAGAAAACAACTGGAAAGCTAGGGTGGAAGAGAAGGAAAATATAACTGAGCTATGAGAAAGGGAAAATAAGACTAGTTGACAAGTCTACTGGATGAGGGACAAGAAGATGTCGCAGTAGGCAGCAATGCAGAAGAGTGGAGGAGGTTTGGCTATGCAAAAGGGCCAGGAGTAGGATGAGAAATTAGAGCATCTGTGGGATTAGTGAAGTGATGTGTCTTAGGAGCAACCAGGTGAAAGGCAGAGGTAGGCTGAGAAGGATGACACATTGAATCAAGCATGGAGCAGGTGGAGAAAAAAGCATCAAAGTCTTTTGCCATTGAAGAACAAGCACACTCTACTATAAAGGTTGGCACTGGACCTGAGATTCCAGGGCCTCTTGCTGTATATATCTTCCAGTGATGGCCAGGTGTACACGTGTTCGCAGCTTATGCTACCCATGCCAGTTTGCTCTATGCAGACTAGTTCATAACAACAATGTGGCAGTATGGTCTCCTTTAGAAGTGATTGCATCTCATCAGAGACCTGGGAAGGTCATGCTAATACAGCTGACACCAGGTATCCATTAGCATTAAATTAATGCACATATGTTACAACATATTATGGTATATAAATACAGTATGGTGGTGTTCCATGCTGGTACCTAGATGATGCACACTGCTTTTGCTGTCTGATGGACAGTCCCAGTTCTCAGTCTAAAAATAGTCATATTTATACCAGAAGCCAAAAGTTTGGGCCTGTTCTGATCCAGCTCTCACATATACAGTTGGGATTTGTAGAGAATTTGATTCTGAGAAAACAGAGTAACAGCACAGAGGCATGCACAAAAAATGTATTGCTTGCACTAAACCACTAACAGTGTTTTGAAATAGATCCAAATGTGGTGGGACAGGCTGATGTCAACCTGCCCATTATGTTGAAGTTCACCCCTTTTCCAAACCTTGAGTGGGGGACCTCACCGTTAGTCTCCCTATACCTATGCCTGTGCCAGTAATTTTCCTACTCTCGCTAAGTCTCTTAGGTTTTAACAATGCTGAATAACTGCCTATATATCTTAGAACTAAATGTTGTCAAGATTCACAAATTGCCATTCTTTTGTCTGTCTTTTTTGATTAGGTATCTGTTTCAGAGCTTACCTATTAGATTAAACCTTGCACAACACAGGGTGCACTGCCAAAGGCACTGCCACCAGTATTTTTCCAGGATTGCAGTCTCTAGAACATGCACGTAGGTGTGGGAAATTAGGCTTAAATTATTAAACCAACCTCTTTACTGCAATAACTTTAATGAACTGCAATCTTTGACTGGAAAATCTCAGTGATTCCTGCTGAACTTACTCCATTCTGACTAAAATAGTTAAGCCATACACCTGAAGTAGGATCAGAACTCAGCTCCCTTGGTTTATGTACCTTTTACCCATAAATGCTTACTGGTTAAGTCTGAAGCTTTTTCTGTTACTCTACTTCAGCAAACACGTATTTATTTCATGCAATGGGAAATAGGTTCCATTGAGGGTTTGTGAATCAGAAAGTTTGCTCTTAGCTATTGTACAGGGAGCATGAAGATGTAGAAGCCTGTAAATGCACTGGGGCAAATATGTAGAGTCTGGCATGTTAGTCTATCAGCATTTTAAAACAACACTTTGCGCTGATTCTCTTTTCTTTCATCCCTTGGTTTCTAGACCATGACTTGGGACATGTGCTTTGATTTTTATGAGCATTACACACAATGCACTCTAACTGATGCAGTAGCAGCTACATACAGGGTGGATACAGTACTGTGTAAGTCCAAATATTTTGAAGATTTAGGCTCTGGAGGTTCAGACTGCGCACCTAAACTTTGGGAGAGCTCCATGCCTCTGTTCTTTAGCTATCAGATGGAATTAACCACAGTCCTGGCAGCTCCCAAGGTTGCCTTGAGCATTGTGTGTGTGAAACATCCAAATGGCATTGTGAAGAGTACCAGAAGGAAAGACTTTAAGGAGATCTGTTTTCAGAAAAGTTTGTTTTATGTGTAGTGCCTGAATCCAAAACCTGAAAAATAATGAGAAGACAAAACCGTCACAGCCAGCTCATTAAGTGAGTTCTGTCCATTCTGAATGAGGCAGGGTCAGGTAGGGACAAAAAAAAAGAGAATATAATTGTTTAACTAGATAACATATCATCATGTAGATATATGGAAGAAGTTCTTTACTGTAAAGGTAGTGAGGCACTAGAACAGGTTGCCCAAGGAAGTGGTAAGTGCTCCATCCCTGGCAGTGTTCAAGGCCAGGCTGAACAGAGCCTTGCGTGACATGGTCTAGCATGAGGTGTCCCTGCCCATGGCAGGGGGGTTGAAGCCAGATGATCTTAAGGTCCTTTCCAACCCTAACCATTTTGTGATTCTATGTAGATGTGCATTACAGAATCATAGAATCATAGAAGACCTCCAAAGAGGTCTCCTGGCCCTCCTGCTGCACTTCCTTCTAGTAGGGATGCAACACTCCTGAGCTTGCAGCAGGCAATCCTTGAATATCAACCAACAGTTTTGGGCCCCCCTGCCCTCTAGGGCTTTATCCCATGGAGCCTTACTAAGCAGGTTCCTGAAGAGGCCAAAGTCTGCTCTCCTGCAGTCCAGGGCAGTGAGCTTGATGCACTCTCTTCTCACTGTCCTGGGGATCTCAAATTCAAACATCTCATGATTGCTGCAACCAAGGATGCCCTGGAGCGTCACATTTCCAACCAGCCCTTCCCTGTTGGTGAGCACGAGGTCAAGCATGGCAATAGCTAGAATTTGATCTTCTGGTTTAATTCCTTCCACGTGTCAAAGCATGTAGGTAACATTTTCTATTCCTTCTTTTTTTAATTAGTACCTTACCTTTGAGTAATCTTAGTCAAGTTATTCACTGCCTATGTGATTATCAGAGGTGCACCCCTCTTCCCAGAAACAGAGCCCATTTTAGAAAAGAGACATTACTGGTGACCTCTGTGTAATAATGTAAGCTCACTTACACAGAGGAGCAATGAATGTAGGCTGTCCAAAATGCAGGTAAAAGGACAAAAAATTCAGGCCTTATTTCCTATCTATAGCATGCGGGTGCTTAATGCAAGCTCTTACCACATGTTCCCTTTTTTTTCTTTCTGCTGTTGGCTTTTTTGCTCTTTGCAAAATCTTTAAGACTTCTGAAGCTCTTTGGAAAAAAGCATGTTGAGTAAGCATTTTTGATGGGTGTCAGAAGGACAAGTGGTACGCTGGCTTTCTCATATTAGTGAGATACCAAGCTCCAAAGAAGTCAAAAGACATTATTACACAACATGTGCTTAGGGCATACCATTTATTTCCAAAGATATTCTGGATGATAAAAGTTTGCATGGATTCAAAATGTCTACAGACAAATCTATAAGAGGAGGACAGTCCTTCTAACCCAGGAGGTTTGTGAAACGCGTGTCAGCTTTTCCTTGGCAGCCTGATTCATCTGCTGTTGGAAGCACACTGCTGGGCCAGGCAGATCTGTGGCCTGAGTTTCAAACAAAGTAGAATACAAATCATCTTCTGCACATCGGGAAGCAGAGTAATACTATCTGGTGCACGTACAACCTGCACTGTAATGCAGGGTCAGGAATCATAGATCAAAATGATGCCTTTACTGAAGAGGGATGCTCAAAGCAGCGGTGTGCAGCTACTTCTGCTTGCAGCTGAAGCTATGACAAAATGAGTTAAACACTGTATGACTCCCTTTTCTTCTGTTTGTGTTTGCTTCTTTTTTTTTTTTTTTGTTTTAGGAAACAAATCCACTGTACAGAGGCTCAACAACCACTTTTAGAAACGTAACTTACAAGAATCAAGAAAAACAAAAAGGGGCCATGGCTGCAGATTCCTGTTAGCACCTCCAACACTACAAACTTAGTTTTACTGGCAGGAAAACTAAAACTACTTGTTTCTTCTCAGCTGGTTAGGTGATGTTTGTTTACACGTCACAGTGGTAAAATCATTCTGTTAGAGAAAATCTGTCTCATTTTGGCAAAACTATAGATATTAGTGGTAAAAGCAGAAATATTTAAAAAACCCTACCGACTTTAATATTAAAGCCCTCAATCTTAAAAAAAAAAAAAAAATTAGCATCACAAATATTTTTAATTTTTTCATTAATATCAAGGATTTAAAATTATCATATGTATATTGTACAGCCTATTTTGTGAAATTAGTTATATACCAGTCTATTTGGTGGGCTGGATTAAATTTTAAGAGATAATTTTTTGATGAATGCAGCTTAAACTACTGAGGTTAAAGGCTCCTCATAGCACTGGTGTGACCGAGTAGTCTTTCATCAGAAACAAGTAATATTATTGCCCATCTTCTGTGCATCTAAGGTATACAGAAACATCTCCTCTCTTATTCTTCTTTCTTGTTGTGTTTCCATCTTTCCTTGTCCTTGTTGCTGTTTGATGTTCTTTAAGAAACCAGTCCCTGGGGTTTTCTTGGGGAAAGTTAAATCAAGCCCTTATTCACTTGCAGAGTTGTTTTCTGTTCCAGACATAAACTGCCTTCTCTTTTTTTTTTTTTTTTTCTTCTTTTCTTTCTTTCTTTCCTTTAAATTCCAGTAGAGAGGATCCAGAGCAAAAGAGAAAACAACTGTAAATTAGAGACCCTGGTAGAGAAACTTTAAACCAGAGGATTACCAGAACTCCATTTCACCATTTAGGCACTCAAAATAAACCTTGCATGCTGGACCATTACATGAACCGTTGCAGAAGCCTTTTACATGCAGGAAAAGATCATACACAAAGACTCAGTATCACACACAAAGACAGTACTCTGTTGTTGATATATCCAAAATTGTGAGGTTCTTTCAATGCCCAGCACTCAAACTATTTACTCATGTGTGAAATAATGTATTCAGCTCTTTTGGGCCATTTTCTTTTTTATTTTTCAAACTGAGTAACAAATCTATGGATTCCACTTCATATCATTTCCAAGACAATAATGAGATCTCTAAATCTCAGTTGTAGCTAGTTACTACTGACTTGCCACAAATTCTTAAATTGTAATGCTGTTATCATGCATAGAACTAGGGAAAAAAAAAAGCCCAACAAAATCAGCAAACATACTGGCATGAAGTATTGGGCTATTTTAAGCTAACAGTATGTACTTTACTTTTTAATACCACTTTTCCTCTGCATTTTTAGTACTCTGAAACAGATGGTCAAAATGTACATATGAATGTACTTACAAAAGAAGACTTCTTAGACATCAAAGGTACATTGACACACTCATAGACAAACTTATGTACATTCCCTATAGTAAATCATATATTTGAACTAAAAAACTTGATGTCCATTTTGTAATAAATATTTACAAAGTCTGTGCAACTTCAGTCTCTGTATCCTCTACAGTTCCTGGATGTGAGACTGATATATTAGCTAGCTCTGACCCATGCCTGTTTTAGGGCCTGATCCAAAGCCTACTGAGTCAATGGCTACAGATGAGGATCTAGTTTCAGTGAAACTATTAGTTTTGGTTTACAAAGATTGTTTTGTTTAAACAAACTGGTTAATACTGTCTAGTAGTGGATTAGAACCTATAGTATATATTTCTGTGCAAAGATAAATAAACAATATCAGATGCCTTTGGAAAGAAGGTGATACTATAACCACATATTAAATACAAAATTATTGCAGTGTGAAGGAAATGATGTCTGTCTTTAAACTGGAACAGATTAGTTACAAGTTCACGTCTGTACTCTTCAGTATTTCTGCGTATCTCATAGTGGAAACTGTGCACAGACAAAGGCTTGCATCTGCAGCTCTTGCAACCACTAAACTCCCACAGATGTCAGTGCATGTTACATGTGGGACCAAATCCTGTTTTCCTGCCACATGGATAAACTAACAGGAGGCAAAAATGGACCCTGGATTTTGTCTTGGATTACAATTGGGTCAGCATTGCCTAAGGGACTAAGGAAATCTGGATTTAGTTCATGTATATTATCTGTTACTCTTTTGGTTTTCAAGTAGAAGTTAACAAATAACAAACTTTCTCTGAAAGAAATTACAATACTTTCATTACTTTTAAAGTAACAAAAAGCTATACCGTTTATTAAATACATTTTAGGTTCTGTTTCTGAGAAGGCTGATTCTGCTATTCAGTATTAGGGTTGAAAGTCCTTCTGTAGGTCACTCATTTCAATATTGAAATGCATTTCAGTATTCAAACATTATTAACAAAGTGGTGCCCACATTTCATATCAAACACTTGCTGGTCTACGTTCCCTGATCCTAGAGGAGATTTCATTTCACAAAGCTACCCACTCTCTTCCCATCAATTGCACCTTCTAATCATGAGCATAGTTCCAATTTGGTATGTAGACTATGTTTACAGTTCAATTACTACTCCTAGCAATCTCTCTCCAAAATATCAAAGATGTACAGAAATCAGGCAGTATGTTTTGCAATTTCACTGCTGTGACGGCCAGTACTATGAATGGTCTGTGCACC
>JAVHNF010000463.1:16593-29507 GCA_034783455.1 Micropsitta finschii | reverse complement strand
CAGTAATTTCCACATTTCTAAACTTTCAAGTGTTATACTCCATGACATTTTAATGTAGTTTTGTATGTATTTTTTTTATATATGACTTTTAAGATCTGACAGATGGCAAGCTTTTGCAATTATTATTCCTTTCTTACCTCAGAAGGGGACCTAGTAGATTGTAGAATAAATTCCTAAGGGGAAAGTTGATTGCTTTGGTGGCTGTGTAAGTTAGAACTGTAGTGTACAATATATTGTAAAGGACTATTCTACAGTGGTAAGTCAGAGAACTGTGTGACTTCATAGGGCTTTTGCTATTTGTGTTTCATGTGGTTCTGGGAAAAGGGAGCTTGTCTCTGTATTATCCTGCTGCTCTGCCTCAGGGAAAAACTGGACTTGGGCAGGATAAATTAATTTTCATTTGGACTGGCTCTCTCCCTTTCTCCCGGCATCACATTTGAAGTTCCTGTGTTGTGAGATCAAAAGGCATGTGATGCAGACAGTCAGTCAGCTCTGCTACCATAAGGGCTACTGTGTACAACACAGATGGTACTAGGGATTATGGAGATACTGTCTAACCAGTAAAGAGAAGAAAAGCATCCAGTCTTTAACAAAATGGCTGTATCAGTGGGAGGGGAGAAATACTTGATCAGTGTAGACAAGGTAACACTTAGTAAAAAGCTTAGGGATTAACTTTTAAACTCTATCTGATGTGGAGAAAGGAAAAAGAAAAATGCTTGTCTTCAGAAATCAAATGCGTTTTCTTCCCAGGGCACTGAACGTTGCCATACAGCAAAATCTTCATTTGGCTAGCATGCATTTGCCTGACTCCAAAAGTATTGCTCTAAAACAGGTTAGCCAGAGCGAGAATCAGGCTTTCCAGACTTTGTCTCTCTCTATTCACTGTCTTTGGAGCTAAGTAATGAAATTGAGAGTATCTGTTGTATGATTGGACTTTCTCCTTTTCCCTTCCCTTCCCTTTCCTTTGTTATTCTCTCTCTTTCTCTGCCTCTTCAGGTACAACACTGCGCTTCAGTTGTGGTTTCCCTCCAACTGCCCTCTGGACTCTTTTTTTCCCCTGTAAACTCAGCACATTCAGGTTTCAGTCCAGATGTCAGAGCTGCTGGCACATGAGCAACTCTCAGCCCTCCTGAGGTACCTGGACTTGCTTGAAGGAAGAAAGAGTTGCTGCCTAAACAGAGTTAAGTAACAATGGATAATCTTAGCAAATATAACCACTACTAGCATTATGAAATTTTACATGATTTGTTCAATTACCTGTTCTAGAAATAATATATTTCCAAACTGCAACAATGAGAGTAATGCTTACTCCAGTTAAGTTTGCAAAACAGTTCACTCTGGTTTTGTTTTGAGGAGCTTGTAGCTTTATTGAAGCATTCAAATTTCACAGAATCACAGAATCCCAAGGGTTGGAAGGGACCGCAAAAGATCATCTAGTCCAACCCCCCTGCAAAAGCAGGGTAACCTAGAGTACATCACATTTCATTCTTCAACTTTGTCTGAAAGCTTCCCTAACCAATATTTTTTTTCCCAAAGGTAAAAATGGGACAAAATCAAATTATGTAAGTTTTAACAGCATATCACTTCCAACAGCCAAATGAAACATTCTGGCTGAATGATAGATTCCTCCTATGCCACCGAAAATTACTTACTTTCCCCTTTTTAATTCTGTCAGGAAAAGCTGTATTTTGCACAATAAAATAGAGATGCTTTTCAGTGTCAGCCTGAACAGTACAGTTGCTTTAGCATATCTATGAGCTGATAGACTTTCCCAAAAGGATGCTTACTCCAGAGCTGTCTGGAGTTTTACAGGCAGTGAGGAGAGTGGAAGTTCCCAGAGACAAAGTGAAATTTGATAGTTTATATTTAATATAATGGTCATAGAGTATTTATTCTTGTCCTATTCCCTATTAAAAAAGAAATATCCTGCATGCAGTTTAGGACTAGGTATCCTTTACTTAGCTAATGACAGCTACCTAGTTTCTCAATGTCTTTTGCTGATGATCACATGGGAACATTTGGTATTGTGGGGAAAACTTGTGCAGAAAAGCTGGAGCTGGAAATTTGGTAGTTTTTATTTAATTTAATGGACATAGACAATTTATTCTTGTCCTTTTCTCTACTAAAGAAGATATATCCTAGATGCAGTTAGGACTAGGTATCTATTAGTTAGTTCATGACAGATCATGGGTCTAATTGTCTTAACCACACCTCCACTGTTGTGTTCTGTCCTATTATGACAGTGTAAAACTTGTCTACACAGAGTTGGTTTTAAGAAGATGAAGCTAATGTGCAAGAATACCCTTTGCCATTCTAGAAGGTCTCCATAGCCTTTCCCAAAAGCTGATTTGCAGGATTTCACTGTTTGTTCATCACAGGGCACACAGTTGTCTATCCTTTACCATCTCTCTGACATGTGGATGAAAACATACACCTGCTGTCTGGTCTTCAGCATCCTGAACCTAGAAGGGAAGAGAGGAAACAGTTTCTCCTGAATGGACCAGGAGGAAAAGTCTTTACAATGGATGATACCACCCAGTTCTGCATGCCTCAGAACACTGTTTGGTAACATTTTTGTAAAATCATGCTTATCAGGGAAATTGGCTGACAGTCAGCTCTCTAAGAAATCATTTTGAAATTGTCTATTTTGTGGCCTTGAACAGCTCACTTCTTGTTTTTAATCTAGAGGAAAAATGTCTATTAACTTCTAAATATTTAGTTTAGTATTTCAGCTAAAAATGGGAAAAATGTCTATCTAAAAGAAATTTATACAAGAGAGAAACACACTCCTGCAACTGTTCTCAAACTGTATTCTGTTTGGCAATCTAGTTCAGGTTGTGCTCCACTTCAAGTTATTTTGGAGGCTACCTAACAAAGCCAGAAGCTGTCACTTGGTTCTTAAACACTGTGTAGTTGTCTAAGAAGTGCTGCCCTTGGCCAAGGGAATAAGAAGCTCTCCCGCACAACATAACATGAAATGAAGTTGAAAAATGATCTGCCAGTTGTGGGAGTGGGACAAATTTATGAGAGCTTTGTCATGGTCATCAAGGAAGATTAATGGAAGCTGGGACTTTAGTCAATCAGTGTTGAAACAAACCAAACCAATTAATTAAATGGAAACACTTAGCAGAGCCTGTATCAATAAATACAGGTGAATATTGATGCAAATCTGTAAGACTGGGGAGGGAGAACAAAATAATGTAGAAAATAGAAAATGCTTAAAGAGGAAGTATAGGTACACTATGTTTCTGCTGCTGATTCTATGATCATCCAGAAGGATTAAGGATTTGGCACTGAAGTGAAAACTGCACTAGGACTTGTACAGAAAAGCTGGAGCTGTACTATTTTTCATAATCTGTCTGCTTTGCATTTCTATAATAGTTTTCAGCTGCAGTCTTCAGATATATTTTTCTTTTTTTGCTTTTGTATTGTTTATTTTATTTACTCATAACATAGAACACCCATGAATTTATTATATTTAATTGTATGATTAAGGCAAAGTCCATTATTTGGAATTAAAAATGTGCAGCCCCAAAACACCATGGGATAATTAATGTATATAGACATTACATTTCCACCAGATCAATTATTCAAATGGTAGGAGTTGTAGTGGTGTATAATAAGACCATTCTTGTGACTGGGGAAGTTTCTCTAGAGTGGCTGGCTTTCCAGTTTCTCTAGAGGCCTGTTTATAAAGTGAGAAGAGGAGGTTATTGATGATGCTAAGATTCTTAGGACTGTAACTAGGCAAATCTTAAGAGATATTTAGGTTTAACGAATGGTGTATATGTATGTTTTATGAGGAGGAAAAAATACTGAGCAGTGTTTGAAGGGGGTCTGACTGGGACAGTGAAGAGTACAGCGGTGAAATACAAAGAGCAAGGATTAGTAAGTGGCATTCAAAGATGTTAAAATTCTTACGTCAGAGAAAGTGGTGTTCAAAAACATTCTAAAGTCTGGTGTGGTGTAGGAAAGAGTATCTGGTTCAACTTACAGAGTTTGCAGAAACAGGGGGAAAAATTATAATAAAATCATGATGATAAAAATCAAGGGTATTTTTTCCCATTCGGATGACCAGAAAGAGAAATATATACTCAGACAAAAAATGAAATTATTTCTGTCTTTGTCCCTCACTTCCTGGCCCAGCATTAGTAACTGAGATATATACACATAAAGAAAAAAAAAGAAAGAATTGCAAAAAAAAAAATGAAGGTGTCTTATTAACTTGATTTCTGCATGCCAACTAGTTCTCTTCGAGGTGCAGCCTTTTTTCATAACAGAAAACTGCTGGAAGGGATATATACAAGGTTCCTAGTATAGAATCCAAATTTAATTTAAGTGCCCTTCTGAGCTGGGATCTGTCCCTGAAAGATAGAAGAAACAGAACAGAATAACAACATGCAGTTAAATTTATCTTGCCGTATCTCAGCTCCAGGAAGTTGGTGGATGGTATGACCTTAGAGGGATTCATCTCACTAAGGGGAATTGTTCAGCTGAGTGAGAGCAGCCAGGGAAAAAAACACCACCACCAGCAACAACAACAAAAGTCACTGCTTCTAATTCCAGACTGGACTGGAAAGGATCAAAATTTACTTCCTGGGCCTGATGCAGTTGGTAATAAAATCATATATTCAACAACTAACATGGTTAGAACCAGTTTTAAATTTAATTTCTCTTTTTTTTTTTTTTTATTTTTAAGAAGCACCTTTTCATTGCTTTATAATGACTGGAAGATCAAAGATGCTCAATATTTTTAGAAGCTGAATAACATAATAAGCTTGCTTGCTGCCTTTCCCACTTTCCCAGCAGGGCAATGGAGCTACCGTATATAAATCAGAAGGCAGTTTTGACCAGCATTGCCCAAGATGAGGGGAAAATATCCATAAGTTAGCAAAGAAGTAGGTTAAAAAAAAATTAAATCTGGTATGGTTGCAATGAGAAAACTGACTATGCCAAAAAGGTAGATACAAACACAGCCACACTCAAATTTTCATCCCCTGCTTCATCTCTAAAACTCCTGAATCAAGCTACTACAGCCTGAATCAAGCTATTACACCAGAAAAATGGGATATGCTGATGCTTTTGGGTTTAGATACCTTACAGTTTTCAGGCTTGGTAAGTTTTATCAAAGCAACCATTTTGGTAGGGCACATATATGTATGTAATCCTGTTGTGAAAAGTCACAGTGCAGAAATGTGCTGGTATCAAGTTCTTTATACTGTCTCTGCTGTGTTTCACAGAGCTGATATGACATATTGGCATTAACACTTGCTTAACTGCATCTTCACTAGGGGAATTCTGACATTTCAACTTTTTTTTTTTTTTGGCATATTTTAAAATGGTAAAATATTCTTTAAATGGACAAGACAGTAAAAAATCTTTTTACTCTGTCTCCCTTGCCACATTAGGGTTTTTTGTTTTGTAAGCTGTGTGAGTAGCCATCTGTATGAATGGTCACCTTGAAATGAGAAAAGGGATTAAAAGATCACCAGTTTAACCTCTGAGACTGGGGAATGATACAGCAGAAGTCCCTTCTCAGCCACCCCTCAGTCCTGTGCCTTCCCTGCCTACTGATACTTACCGTTTTTTGTGAATTTAACCCTCTAAAGCTTCATTTGTCTATACAGAGAGTCCCTCAGAAAGTGAAAGTGAGCTAGTGAGAGTAAGATTGCATAATGCTATCATCTTTCTTTGTTAATTACTCACTTTACGTTAACATGAACTGCATTATTCTTAGAGCATTATTAGAGTGTCTAGATGGTGAAGGGTGGCTTATACCAAGTGAGACTTGTAGGTGTTCTCAGTTTCTTTACACTATTGAATTGTTTATTTTAAGGAAAGAAGAGAAAAACCCACATTATCACCACCTGAGAGCACAGAACTAGTGAGGATTTTTTTCTGCTACAGCTGAAAAAAAATCTGCCCTGCATGCTGCTGGGAATAATGGAGGTTTGGCAGCTCACCGTGGGGTGTCTGCATCTGAGACGCTGGGCTGGGATTTTCCCTGAGTCTATTGTTAGAACTTCTGTCTTCCTTACATCTCAAACAAAAGCTGAGCTGAACTAGTGGGAACCTACATAACTCACAGACACATCAATAGTAAAGAGTTTTTAATTTTAGAGTAGTGGTAAGTAAGTCACTCACCACTCAAAATCTATTTTTAAATGTTTAGTGTTTGCTTGCAGACAACTGGGCTGACAAAGTAATGTTCTTACTAGTTAAGCTTCATAACAGCTCAAGCAGACAGTTTTATCCAATCAGGATGTGAGATGAGTTTCTTCAAAGAACTCAAAAATTAAGTCCAGTGTCCTGGTTCCTAGTCCCATGTCCTGCAGAGCAGAGGTACCCGAGTGGCTTCCTATAGCAGGTGACACTAACTGATGCTTCTGTTCATTACCATAGTAAATGGGATAGTGTTTAACGCTCCAGTTCAGAAACACTTTGCTAGAGTGTCAAGCATTATTAGTTAAAAACATACTATAGCAGAACATAGATGATTAATTTTCTAAGTTAGAGGCAGGTGTGCAAGGATAAAAGGCTTGCTTGTTTGAATAAGCAGAAACTGTCTTATAGTTTTGCAAATTATTTCCTTTAAAGCAATCTAGGTAAGTGAAGACAGAAATACCTGTTCAACATTTATTCATTGAAAAGCAGAGACATTTTTGTTGTGTTTTGTTTTTCAAACAATGTTAAATGCTGTCCTAGCGTAAATCTGTTGAGCTTAATGAATTGTCACTGGAGATGAATTTGGTCCTGGTATCTCTGGTTTCACCTGACAGGAAAAAATGCTTTTCATCTGACTTTACATATTAATCATGCACAGGCAAGGAGACAAGTCCTGGAACAACTCTGTCTTCTTTATATGGACTTTCTAATTCAGTTTGTTTTCTAATGAGGTGAGAGGGAAGTCAAGATCACTCCATTTTTGTAACAGCTTCGAGTCAGTTCCACAGATTTGATCATGTTCACCCCCAAATTCAAGAATTTCTTGCTAGATTAATCACTGTCTGAGAAAAGGCAGAACTTCAAAAGAATATTTGGAGAATGGAAAAAGCAAAAAAAACACTTTGGGCATTTTCTTGGCTGACTTGTGTATAAAATATTCCTCTGGAAGAAGCTAGAGTAACTTTCAAACATCTTAAATACTCTAACCTTCAAATTGGTGGGAAATGGGCTGTATTTATGCTCTGCTTAGAAGGCAAGATACCTTTGCCAGCACTGAGAGAGTGGCTCAGCAGTGTCTGGACAAAAAGCCTAGGATCTCTGAACTGGGAGCTCTGGATGCAACTGTGCCCTCCGGCTGCCTCCCCTCAGACTACGCCACCTTCATTCAAACCTCGCAGTCTTCCTTCACCCAGATTAGAGGGAAATATGTTGTATTTGAAAAGCAATCATCTTCCATCTATACCTGCCCATTGCCTAAGATTTATTTGGAAAACTCTTAAGTTTCACAACCTTATGTCTTCCAAATTCAATGTCAATAGCATGCTGCTCCTGGAGAGCTTTAACTTAAAAGTAATTCTGCCAGGCAGCGTACCTTGGAAATTGGGTTAAAGAGACCTTTCTTAATCAGTAGAATGTTTCCCATTAAAGAGAACTTGTCTCTGTCAGATGCATTGACTTGCAGATTTAGTTGAAATTATTTGTTGTTTGGCTTTTTCCTAAAACATTAAGTTACATAATGTAGATTTTAAGATATTGCAATTTCAAGAGTGACGTATTTTAGTGACAGATTTCCCTTTAAAAACAAAGGTTGATTTCTCTTCTGTCACCGCAATGGAATAATTGGTGGTCTAGCATGAATGAGTCATGAGCTGCATACATGAGGGCCACTTGAGTCAAGTTAAAGGCCTTCAAACCTCAGTTTGTAATTAAAAATGAGAGTATAGGCATGGTCCTTAAATCCTGATTAGAAGTCACTTAAAATAATTACAGAAGCAATGAATGCAATTTGAATGATTCTCACTCTGCTAGGCAGCAGCTAATCCTAGTTGGTGAGCAGAAATCTCCATAAAATATTCTTGAAAGTGATAATGTAAAATTTCAGATTATGTTTTAAAAAACCATTACTCAGATATACAAAAGTAGCCAGTGCATACAGAGCCAAATCTCAGCAGTATGTTCACAGCCATACTGAGTATACCATTATGTATTATGTCTTCTATTATACTATATAGTATTGCTAATACTACATTGTATTTAATATTTTACATGTTATGTTGATAAATGAGCTATATTTCAGCATAACTGCTCTGACTGCATTATCATTCATGACGTTTACTTGCAAAACACCCCTGTGATTTCATTATGTGAGTTTATTTGGACCCTTATCTCTTTAGATTTTAACTTGCATTTTTCCTCATGTAGGTAATTATTTCCTCTTTTTATTGTTTCTGTTTTGATTTCTGGTTTTGTAGGACTCTGAGACACAGCTGTTTGGGAATGAGGTTAGAAATATTTGCTTATGCTCACTGTAAAGTTTAGGGATCATTTTCTAAAAAAAAACCCTTGCATCTCCCCGATACCTTCTGAATGGTAATACACACATTACGGAGTGCAGTTGTCATCTCAAGGCATCCTTCCATAAAGTATTGACCATTAGTGCACTCTCTGTTCTACCGCATCATTCACATGATTCATCAAGAGCTGGGAAGAAACAGTTTGCTTTTTTGGCTAGTACACAATCATCCTTAATGTATTTTATGAAATTTAAATTCAGTGCTGAGTATTGCAAGGTTTTCAGACAATGCAGTGCCATTAAAAGCTTTTTGTACTGTCATTGTCTTCATCAAAGGCTATAGTTTAAGACATATGTATCTTACAGCTTCCCATTAAGATTTTTTTTGTAATTCTCAGCCCCCTCTTAGTTAGAATTCACTTTGCCTTGGGAATAGATTTGAACTTTGTCCTGTTCTTGTCATTGTGTAGGTGGGCAGATCAGTACTGCAACCATATTTTGCTTTCATAGTAAACCAGTTCTCACTTCTCCAAGTCAGTGAGCTATTCACAATTTGCAAAGGAAAAGAAAATTGAGTAACTCTGTTTCTTCCTGTCAACAGAAATGAGAGCAGCAACTTGTACTTATGTTCCTACTGACTTTTTTTGTTCATTTTGGTTTTGTTGTTGTTGTTTGGGTTTTGGTTTTTTGGTTTGGTTTTTTTTTTTCCACTATATTTAGGCAGGACAGGATAAGAGGAGTGCTTCTTCTGGAAAGATCTAAAGAGTCACATCCATCTTTAGTGAAGGTTCATGCTCTCTTCCAGGAGGACTATGTCTATCCACAAGGTCCACATGCACCCCCTTCATCCTGGCTGTTGCTTCTGTGGTTTGTGCTGACCCATTTTCATTCATGTTGCAGCAGACTAGGAAGGCATGAGCAGGATTGTTTGCATATGTTCAAAGCTCCTTAAACCATATGGAGGGATTTTAAAATATGTGGATTTTGCTGACCAAAGAAACAAACTAACCCTGAGAAATCTGCAGTCTAAGAATGTCAGAGCACTGTTTTGCATCATCCTCTTTGGGTCATATGCCAGTCCACTGGGGGTGGCTGTGAAAGGCTGTGTCCATGAGGCTAGTGGTACTCCTTTTATTGTTGTGAGAAGGAAGCCTTTGAGATCAGTTGACTCACCTCTGGACAGCTGCAGGTCAATTCAGTGAAGGAGCACACTGGAAGAAAATGTTAATACTTTACTTGGGCTGGTTTAGGGTTAGGTTTATTACCACTTTTGTAATTAAATCAAAGTGAAAGGCATGGGAAAAAAGTGTCCATTTCAAAACTTTTCACCCAGAACTTCTAGCCACACATATGCTAGTTTGTATTCACATCTCTGATCAATAGAGAAAAATGCACTGCAAATTTCTCTGACTGAATCAGCTAAGGTTAATTTCACAGTGTACTAATTAGAAATAAATGTGTTTAGTGGTAGACAATGCTGACTTTATCTGTATGTGTCTTTACATCACTTAAGTACTTTTCCTGTCCTTGAAAATATATGTGCTCAAAAGTTCTTTGTAAACTATGTCATAAAAGGCAATAGTCAAACAGGAGAGGTATGCAGGTGCTGAAGCTCTTACTAATATTTACCTTTAAAAAAACAAGATTTGTTTTGCAGTCAATATCTAACTCTTTTTTTCCCCTTTTGAGATGAATTCAGAATAATAGTGATGTGGGAAGATAACCTATAACCAATTTATGACATTTTTTTATGTAAGGTAGATACTTATCTAGTATTAGGTGAATGTATCAGAGTATTTTGCCTTTTGTTCTCTTTGCTATCTTAGTTTGAAAATCTTAAGATAAAATGTTTATTTTCCTTCACTGCCTGAGAGTGTCTACTTCTCGGAAATCCATGTTGAGGTACCAATAGGGATGTTTCACAGCAAACTTATAATTACTTAGTCAATGAATTTCTGATGCATGATACAATTGAAAGTATTTTCGTTCTCAATTTGTTACAGAAACTGTGCTGAGTTGTTAAAGATTGATAATAAACACACACAAAAATGTGCTATATTCAGATGAAATACTGAGATTAAATTGTGAGATTGTTTTTTTTCTTAACTTAATGGGTATAGTAAGTACTAAGGGGGTCCATCACAGAGTACAGCACCTCAATTTAATAGGCATACAGCATAAGACTGGCTTTGGAAAACTGGCATTCTCACATTGCATCTTTGCCAAAACATTGCTATTGAATTTTAGAAACACTAATTTAGAGTTTTAAAAAGAGAATGACAGGAATATATCAGACAAATGCTGGGATGTTTTTATATAAGATCTATTATAGCCAAGAATCATAGATTCTCAATCACAACTTTTCTTGCTAAGTCAGCTTTTAAACTAAGGCTCCCAAGAGAGCAATAATGAGATGAAGGAAAAAAAAAAATAACCCCTGCTCCACTGTGTCTCCGGCTGCTCCCTCTGACTCTCTTTTAGCAGTTCAAACAGGATGCTCCTAGCTGATCCATCTCTTTAAATACTTCCAAGTCTTTCCACAGGTACATCGTTTTCTGCAAAATGCTTCAGGCTTATTACCTCCACTGTAGCATCCTAACACCAAGGCACAGCTTTTCCACCCCACAAACTGGACATGATATTTACTGGGTGGCTTCAGTTGTTCTTGCCAGACAGGAGGACACTATCAGAGTGTGGCCAGTACATCTTCCTGGAAAATGTGTTCCATGCCTGCAAAAATTTTTGCCTTCAGTCTGGGAACATGGATGATGGTACAGTGAGATATGTGGTACAAGGCAGCACATATGTCTACTGCCATAAAGGAATTTGTTCTTTGTAACAGAAACTGCTGTTTCTACGCAAGGCATTTCTGGAGCTTTTCGTAAGGCCACAGGAAGGTCAGCTACTAAGCTGGGCTGATCAGGTGTGACCCAACCTGATCATTTCTGCAGATCTTTCTTTTGGAGCAGGTGCTAGACCAGCCTGGTTGTGCCAGGCCAGGGCAGCACTCAGTGCAGAAATCAAAGAGAGCTCCAGCACAGGGCCTTCAGGCCTGCTGTCCCTCTGGGCTGTCTGGCCTCTGGCTTGGTGCTGCTCACTGCCTCTGACCCCTTATCCCTTTTCCACCCTGCCTCCTGCAAAGGACCTTTTTATTCACTTGAGTGCTGCGTAGGTACATTTCTAGGTGTCTTCCTCCATTTTTGAGTCCTGAGACCATATTCCATGTTCATACTATTTCATTACTGACTTATTTAAAAATATGGTCAGTACTTGTTGACAGAAATGTGAGTTGTCATCCATGGCAAGGTGGTGGCATAGTTTGTGTGTTGTGTACTACCAGCAGAGATCACAAGATACAGACAGCAGTGCTTCACAATTAAAGGTATTTCATCAGTGCAGCCCCCCATGACATTATATGCTCTAATAGAGGAAAGCTACTAATTAAAAAAAACTATTGAGAAGCTGAAAAATCCTAATCACTATGTATGAAGTCAGCATTTAAAATATGCTCAGATGTCTGTGAAAATTAGTGAAATGTCAGTTTGAGAACTGAAAATGTATTGTTAGATTACATTTTAACATGAGCAGGTGAAGATGAAGTATATTCCATTTAGTGAAATGACTAGAAAAGTCTGCAGCACTTACTTGCCTAGCATACTAGGGTATGAAGGGGTTGAAGGGGTACAGTATTTAGGGCAACTGAAAATTAATACTGTGTTTAGCAGGATGCATGGGAAAATGGATATACTGCTCCACCTGGAAGATGCATTCTTATTTCCAGAATTATGATTAATTACTGTCAGAGATTTCAGCATTTTCTGTTAGGTACAACCTGATGATAAAGTGCGCTAATGGAAACCAAACAGTATGAGGAGAAAGTAGCTATAATCTTCATGCCCATTAACAGCTCTAAAATCAGTGACATTAACTGTAATAGCCTTTGGCCAGGACAGAGTTTAAGCCATTGTTGGGTAGATGGGTGGAAGAGGAGATAAATCACATTTTCTTTGGAAAATTGTATGTGATCCTGAGCTTTGTCTTTCATGCCTATTTGCCCACTAAAGAGAAATCTCAGCCTTTTTTTTTCTTTTTTTTTTCTTTTTTTTTTTTTTATTGGCCAGTTTCAATCATGTTTGGCATAAAACTAAAGGCCTCAGAGTTAACTAACGTTGTCAAATCTTATGTAGCCGTGACACATTTGTAGCAGTAGCCCCAGTAAAGAAAAAGCTGGTGTTAGCTTACCAAGCAATGGAGAATTCGCACTGGAGGAATGCCCTATAAAAGTCTACCATATGCTTTTGTGTGTCTTGTACTTTCTAAGACACCAAAGACAATCAACCAAGGACACTGATCTGTGGTAAGCCAGATGATTGATTTCAGTGGTTGGCTGAACTAGTTTTTTAGTTCACAGAGCATGTAACAGAAAAAATTTTAACCTGAGCTATCAGTAGAAATG